>PNEQ01025358.1:20187-105354 GCA_003012365.1 Medauroidea extradentata
CAGAAAGGTGACTGTGAGACCACATGTATGTTATTTGACTGTGCCAACCACAGAAAGGTTACTGTGAGACCACATGTATGTTATTTGAAAGTGCCAACCACGAAAAGGTTACTGTGAGACCACATGTATGTGATTTGACTGTGCCAACCACAGAAAGGTGACTGTGAGACTACATGCATGTTATTTGACTGTGTACAACCCCAGAAAGGTGACTGTGAGACCACATGTATGTTATTTGACTGTGCCAACCACAGAAAGGTTACTGTGAGACCACATGTATGTTATTTGAAAGTGCCAACCACGAAAAGGTTACTGTGAGACCACATGTATGTGATTTGACTGTGCCAACCACAGAAAGGTGACTGTGAGACCACATGTATGTTATTTGACTGTGCCAACAACAGAAAGGTTACGGTGAGACCACATGTATGTTATTTGACTGTGCCAACCACAGAAAGGTTACTGTGAGACCACACGTATGTTATTTGCAGGCAGAACACCAAGACACGTGACTGTTTAGACTTCCAATCACTGACTATGTATCAGAACAGCAGATGAGCAGATAATACACTGAGGCAAACTGTGGCAAAAATTCTTTTCGCGAAAAGTTCATGGTCCTATTAACAAGAGACACTGGAATATTGCGAAAATATTTAACACATTCTCCATTAAACTGTAGTATGTCAATTGTGACGCGTGTTAAATGTTGTCTGGCAAATCACACGCGTTCTGTGTTAAAACTGTATGTACAGTTGTAACTGGGCCTGTTGAAGAGCAACACAGTGCTTCATATAAGCGATAGCCTATATAGGTGCAAAACCTTCAGTGTTATACATGGCATTCCCGCGATTTACCAGTACTCTGTTAATAATGTAATCATTCATATCTTATTCTTGCAAGTAAGACTAGTTATTTTGGTGTTGTTTATGTCCGTAATAACTATCATTGTTTGCGTTAGTTAAGAACAGTTTAATACTTATAGTAGGCATTAAAAAAAATTTGATGAATTGCAAATATTAAGTACGAAATCATTCGTTGTAAAGATTTTCTTGTCTTAAAATGGTAACATATATTTTTACTATTTTTGTTTCATGCTACTTAGTTATATGTTTAAGTTACTGGCAAATTTATCACAAAATACATTTATAGGTAGAATAAAATAGTAGAAGATATGTTTTTAAGGGGAATTCACCAAAAGTTGAAATATTAAAATAAATGGTACATATTCGTACGAGATATGGTTTAACGTAGATATACATTGTCACTTCTATCTACAGTAAATTTTTTAACTTGTGTTGTTTTTGCATAATGGCATGCCAACGTTTTTTTAGACAACATTGTCATTTCTATCTACAGTAACTTTTTTTTTAACTTGCGTAGTTTTTGCATAGCGGCATGTCAAACTGCAATTTTGCGAAAAGCTATTTTAAACGAATTAGGAAACCAAATGAATTTCAGAAATTAAAATATTTCACACCAAAGGACAGTGTTATGAGTTGCGTCAAGATTTGTATGAAAATTGCATTGAATATTTTTGTATTAAACAAAAAACGTGCCTATATTATGAAATGTTTTTAAAAGTAAATAATTTGAAAGCTGTTTTATTCAGCACGAAGAATGAGATGGAGGTAAGATGAGGGTGGATTAACGAAGGAATGAGAGAGGAGGACGAAACGGGAGTCCTCCGAGAAAACCCGCTGGCCGTCGGCAACGTCCGCCACGTTTCCCACGTACCAAATCCAACGGGATTCGAACCCGGATCACTTAGATGAGAGGTGGGAGTTCTGACCCCTTGGCCACTAAGGCCCCAATTTCACACACATATAAAATAACGAAATTATCTATAGTTAACGTCATGAAAAATAAAATTATGTATGGACACGTCCGGTTTCAATTATATTGGTGAGAACAAAAGCGAAATGCTGTCTTAGGGGCCGTGGTGTATGAACGGTCAGACCACTAGCCTCCAATCAAGACGATCCGGGTTAGATTCCCGGCGGTATCGGGAATCGTACCGGACAATGCCGTAGGTCGGTGGCTTTCCTCGGGGATCTCCCGTTTCCCCCTTCCCTTTCATTCCGGCGCTGCTCCATACTCACCTCATGTCACCCCTCATCAGCTCTGAAGACCACCTACAACCTCGCACTCACACGACCTACTAACGTAATTTTTCGAATCATACAGGTATTACTACGTTTTGTAAGTATCAAGATACTAGACACGATGAAAATTTATAACTCACGCAATATGTCAATATAAAAACCGATAACGTTTAGCACACGGAGGTGTTCAATTCCATCTCTGTATCGACTTCCAACTTGTTTTCTTTTTCAAGTGTATCATTCCCCTTTTTTCCCTCCCCTTCTTCCTGGACTGTCGTGTAATTCGCTCTGCTCCCCGTCCCATCCACCCTTAACGTTCCCGCACTTAATTGCATTTTCCACCTCGCGAATGGACACGCGTGTTTAGGGCCCCGGGGGTGGAGGGGAAGGGGTGGGGGGTGTGAGTGGAAGATCTGCAGATTTCGGTACAAATCCTGTTAGTCGCAGTGTGTGATTGCTTTTAGCTGTGGTCGTGATGGCCGTCTGATTGGGTCGACCCATGGAGCGCACTCTTACAGCCAGGTGAAGGGGGTTGTCGGGGTCAGGATTGGGTACAGAAAGGGCAGAAGGGGGTGGGTTCTGTTTGGACGGCGAACAGCTACGGGAAGGGGAGGCGGTGAGGGTACATGCATGGTTGGAAAGCGATTGCGGTTCTCTGGGCACAAGAAGGCCGAAATGAAATTTCCTTTTCCCTCCGAAACAAAAACAGCTTTCGTGCGGATAGATAAAAAAAAATAAATAAAATACCCCCGCTGTCGACCACCTGCGCTGAAATATCGTTCCCTGTGTAAAATATATCGTTAGAAATAAAACTCTGCGTAAATATTACATTTTCACAGGAAGGAAATAAAACCACACACGTTCCAGTACTTTTAACTCTACAGCAAGGATTTAAAAAAATATGTTATAGCTAATTTCAGCAATTTTCAACCTTACCGAAGAGATTTGTTCATATCCCACAATTTGGGAACGGGTAAGTTTTTTGTGATGTGATTGCTAAATTTTGAAAGCAACATTTTAGAAACGAATACAAGTATACCTGCAGTTATTTCAAAAACAATTGTAGGCACTATAGCGATTGTATTTTAGTGTAACTAGTTTGCACTTGAACACTGTTAAAATAGAAAATGTACACATACGACAGCGATATTTCACAAACATGTGAGGGAAACTTATCGTAACAAATGTACACTTTCTTCTATGCTCGTAAACAAAAACGTGGTGAAAGGCTTTGGACAAAACGATTGCCGCCAATGGAACTTACAAGAGTTGCGCGTGTTAGAAAGGAAACATATGTTTTTAATCCTTAGTATTGTAGTGGTTAGCATGCTGAACCATTGGTTCTTTATGTAGATGTTGATTTAACACTCAGGTATTAACTTTACATGTAATGAATTAGGTAGTTTATAAATACGGCATTAGTAAAAAAAATTCCAAAAAACACATAGATTGTTATTTTAATTAATAAAGAAATTTACCGTTCCACGACAGCAATATTTCCTTACTCGTAAGGGAACTTCCCCATTCACTTAGTAGACCTTTTTCCACAGTTTCAATTTTTTTTAAATTTTTTCTGCACATGAGGTACTTATTCTATAAAACGTTTTTACGAAGCATTTTGCTTCTTTTATTAAACAGATTACTTTACAGGAAACATTGCTTTTCTACAGAACAGACGATTCAGTTTGAGGTTTATATTCTATTTATAATAGTAATTATTCCAGTAGCCAATTCATTCTGAATCCTGTAATTACAGAATAATGATTCTTACAACAGTATATTTCTGATACATTGTCAAAGAGAATGCCTTGTTATCTATGGAATTAAAGGATTTATGTTTTAAGAACCCTATACAACTCACGCATCAAAACTGTTGCAGCGTATTAGGAGAAAGTTTTTTTTTTTTTTTTTTTTTTTTTTTTTAAGAAATACGTGCGATTGACATATTTATTTACGAAAAGAAAATATTTAAACTACGCTTTTCTATTTTTGTTTTCTAGATACCATGTTTGAAAACAAAAATTCATGTCATCTTAAAATGGTTTTTCTAGACTGCTTTCACGCAAAAAAATGTCGAACAGATTCGTAGAACAAAAACAGTGCAACAATATTGTATTATTTAGGTTTTGTAAACTTCGATGGCCGTTTGTTCAGTAAGAAACTAGACTTTTAATTCTATTCAAATCATATTGGCAACCGTACTTGCGTACTTCACAAGCGTAGTGGCTAAAACTGAGCTGTGCGTAAGCGCATGAATAAACACTTCTATGGAAAATAAGACTGTCTGTAGCTGTGAAATTAAGTAGGGAATTCTGTCCGGAACCAGCGCAGTTCCGGGTCACACTGTCACAGTGATAATTGTACTGAATTTGGTACGGAATTTTGTCTGGAACCCGCATAGTTGCAGTATATACTGTCTCAGTGCTACTTGTAATGAATTCCGTACGGAATTCTGTCTGGAACCAGCATAGTTGCTGTACATACTGTCTCAGTGCTACTTGTACTGAATTTGGTACGGAATTTTGTCTGGAACCAGCATAGTTGCAGATCATATTGTCTCAGTGCTACTTGTATTGAATTTGGAACATGATTTTGTCTGGAAACCGCATACTTGCAGTACAAAATACCTCAGTGCTACTTGTACTGAGTTTGGTACGGGATTTTGACTGGAAACCGCAAAGTTGCAGTACAAACTGTCTCAGTGTTACTTGTACTGAATTTGGTACGGAATTTCGTCTGGAACCCGCATAGTTGCAGTACATACTGTCTCAGTGCAACTTGTACTGAATTTGGAACACGATTTTGTCTGGAAACCGCATATTTGCAGTACAAAATATCTCAGTGCTACTTGTACTGAATTTGGTACGGAATTCTGTCTGGAACACGCATAGTTGCAGTACACACTGTCTCAGTGCTACTTGTACTGAATTAGGTACGGGATTTTGTCTGGAAACCGCATAGTTGCAGTACAAACTGTCTCAGTGCTACTTGTACTGAATTTGGTACGGAATTCTGTCTGGAACCCGCATAGTTGCAGTACATACTGTCTCAGTGCTACTTGTACTGAATTCCGTACGGAATTCTGTCTGGAACCCGCATAGTTGCAGTACACACTATCTCAGTGCTACTTGTACTGAATTTAGTACGGAAATCTGTCTGGAACCATAGCAGTTACAGTAAACACTGTCTCAGTGCTACTTGTACTGAATTTGGTACGGAATTTTGTCTGAATCCGCATAGTTGCAGTACACGCTGTCTCAGTACTACTTGTACTGAATTTGGTACGGAATTCTGTCTGGAACCCGCATAGTTGCAGTACACACTATCTCAGTGCTACTTGTACTGAATTTGGTACGGAATTCTGTCTGGAACCCGCATAGTTGCAGTACATACTGTCTCAGTGCTACTTGTACTGAATTTGGTACGGAATTTTGTCTGGAACCCGCATAGTTTCAGTACACGCTGTCTCAGTGCTACTTGTACTGAATTTGGTACGGAATTTTGTCTGGAACCCGCAGATTTGCAGTACACACTGTTTCAGTGCTACTTGTACTGAATGTGGTACGGAATTCTATACTGTTTTATGAATAGGGCCATGATTTTGTCGCGAAAAGATTTTTGCCCCACTTTGTTTCAGTGACTCACGTGCACATCGGCAGTTCTGTTTCAAGGTTATTGGCAGCGTGTCTTTGTTCAGACACGTTTCTCATTTTACTGCAGCAATCAGAATAAAATTAATTGTGAGTTTGTACGTCTATAATTTGCCAAGACAAGTGAGTCTAAAATCGTCCAACTACAGACGATGTAGCAGAGCTGCAGGTGTTCACATGATGCATCGAAACCAAATGTTGCAAAAATCTTTTCGCCATAAAATCGTGGCTCTATTTATGAATAGTGTGTATTGGGATTAAAGGCTCGTTTTCATTCGCCGTATTAAATTTAATTATTTTTCTCTATATTTTGAATTCTTAGAAGAAAAATGTTAAATATGCAATCATATTTCGATTTGTATTTATATTTCGCTACAGTACTGACCTTGCGATTTAGCTGTTAACTTATAATTACGCTGCAATCTGTGTGGAACATTTTTTTATATTCATAATTTACCCGACGGATTGCGACCTAACTGAAAATAACTAGCTCTTTTGCTATACATAGAGATGATGGTTTATCGCGGGAAAACTTGACTATTTGCTAGACTTCAACATACGCTCAGCTTATGAAAAGATAACTGGCTTTCGCTTGTACATGGAGCTGTTGCCCCAATTTGACTAAGCCAATAAGAATCCCGCTGTTGTAATATTTGATGCCTGTTATTGGTCTGCAGACAGGTACGGTGTGTCAGTGGTTTCAAGGCTACGTTAGTGCAAAAAATTTTCGCGATATACCATCATCTCTAGTTATACATTATCGTAACTCAAGGTAAATAGAATTTGCGGTATAGTCGCCGGTTTAACACTTTTCTTCTCAGAATTAAAAAAAAAATATTCAATATGGCGACTGAAACCGAGCGTGAAGAATTACGAGTACGTGCGAATGTAATTTCGCAGGGAGTACAGTGGCACAGTCTACATTCCGTGTCTTGTTACCATGCCCCATTCATCACAAACCTACTTCACGCTGCTACCAACTTCACGATAGCGTGGTGTAGCCAGATAACTATCGCGTGCGGTTACCTGACCTTTGAACCCCACGAACCACCACCGCACGGCAGACAGACTTACGGCGACACCTAGAAACAAGCTACGTCTGTAAGAGGCCTCCATATATAGGCTATGTTTGTGTGTGAGGCAGGTGTGGGTGAGGTTGTCGTTCACCGACGTACGTAGTGAACAGAGGCAGTGATTTTTGGTGAAAAGTATAATGCAACATGTAGTCTCAATGCCTCATGTTCACATCTGCAGCTCTGGTACGTAGTTATTAGCCACGTGCATTCCTGTAGAGGCGTCACTCATTTGACTGTGCCAATGAGAAAAACGTCTGCAGGTATATTCCAGATACATAGAGAGCAAAAAACAGCCAATCACTGCCCATGTACCAGAGCTGCAGATGTTCACACGAGGCACTGAAACAAAATCTTGCATAATTTTTTTGCACCAAAAATCGTTGTCTCTAGAACGCATTTTCGCCTCTCCGTGCAAGCCACTCAGCTGGCGTGTAGTGATGTGCTATTATCATATTTTACTATGGGTAGAGATAATGGTTTGTCGCTGGAAAACTTGATTATTTGCTGGACTTCATCGTACGTTCAGCTTGTAGAAAAATGACTGACTTTCACTTGTACGTGAAGCTGTTGCCCTATTTGACTGAGCCAATAAGAATACCGCTATTGTAATATTTGGTGCTTGTTATTGGTCTGCAGACATCTACGTTGTGTCAGTGTTTTCAAGGCTATGTTGGAGTAAAAAATTTTTCGCGATATACCACCATCTCTAACTATCGGACTTGTAGCGGTGACCACATTATTTTATTTGTGGCTAGCATATTTCAAAGTCTAGCACTTGGTCTTACAGCTGTGTTTTTCAATTCCGATTGTTTTTTTTTATACACGGCCGTCTGAAAAACCCCTTGTTTGGGCATTTTGAGGGGCCCTAAAATGAAACTATATCGACATAGTTTGAAGTGTGTGTTCCTTTCGTAGCCATACAAAGATGATGAGCGTTTAGAAATTTCACAATAAAAATAAGAATATTCGCAACTCGATGCAACGCATTTCAAGACAATTAGGGAGGCCCCTTGAAGACTCGCTCTTTAGTTCTGCAGTGGTTTTGTAAATAGTTTTAACGCGAACTAATACACGTATCAAAAATTCATTCTTACAATTTTAACACTTGTAGCCTATATCATCGTTCGTATGTGAATTTTTCTGTTCCAAAACACCTAACGGTTAGTTTTTGCCCCTTAAATATTACATATTTTGTTGTCAAAATAAGCCAGAATGAAGCAAAATAATTTATGCAAGCAAACAGTAGGCCTACACTATTAAAAAAACATCCTGGCAAAATTGTGCACCGTATGATTGTACACAGTCTCAATTTTTTTTTTCAAAACACTTGGTAAAAAAATTTGAGTTATTTACAATTGCTTGAAATAAATGAAATACGATGGCTAGAGACACTGGAAAATCGCGGGAATAGTAGACTGTTTGCTAGGCTCCAACATGCTGTATATAACACTGAATGTTTCGTATCAACATTGGCTATGGTTTATTTGTAGCATTTTTTTCTGTCTACAACAGGCCCAGTTAGAACTGCACAGCTTGGACACACAGCGTGTGTGATTTGTCCCAAAACTGTTCACACGTGTCACGGTTAATATAATACAGTTTATTGAAGACTATTTTAAACATATTCGCGATTTTCCAGTGTCTCTATCAATGGTCTTAAGTACAGTTACAGACTAAATAGTAATACAGACGTACAATTACGTGGTTGCTCATCTAATACGGTTGAAATTCGCCGCATGTTTGCTACCCGGGACTGTTAATATCGGCCGCGATTCTGGTTGCTTCCTGCAAGTTACTACAAAATTCCTATTGGCCTGGCTGCCGGCTATCAGGGCAGGCACCTTACGCTGGTTGGCAATAAGTATTTCCGCCATGTTGCTGGCTAGCAAAGCCATTTTGCTGGCGTGTGTAAACTGAGTTCGCTGTCCTACCAGTTATTTCACTCCTGTATTCCTTAATATCCCCTGGTAGCCTACAGCATGTATCGTAAGGAGTTATACAGAAAGTTTCAAAATTACACCCGACGAATATAATTGAAAATTCATCCCAGCACATATTACAGTACGTGTGTGACTGTTGCTATAAATGTTGATTCTGAAGTGGGCAAATAGTGCACATTTAATTTTTCAGTATACTGAAGATGCATGATGTCTGTTTTAAACATTTGTACTTACCTAGCTGTTCTGGCACTAGTTGCAATGATCATTAATTTTTCTTTACCCCTTTACCCCGTTATGCAACCCCTCCCATTGTTTTAGCATAAACATTTGCAGGCGCCAGCACAACTCACTAAAGATACATTCCCATCGAATGAATAGCAAAGGAAGTAGGGTAGTTAGATAATGCTAGTGTAGGTCAGGTTATGTAACCTAAAATAACCTAACATAAGGTTTTTTTGACGTAGGTCTACTTCTAAGAACTATATAATTATTTTTCATCAATAAACTCTGCCTCTAAATTCAATATATTGGTCGGTATACGATGAATGCCTATTCTTTATATTTACCACTTGTAGACGTATAGTTTGCAAGCGAATAAATGCTTTATAAAGATTACAAACACTGAGTTAGAAATAATTCCTATCTGTGTTGTATTTAAATACTACGCAATTTGATTCCGTATAATGTTCACTATTTATCACATACATGCTCAAACGTCACAACAGATCACGTGAATTAACACGATAACTTTCAGAATTTTGAGCAGGGCCTATGTAAAAATGATGAATACATACCTTGCATGGAGGGGACTGGCCTTGTAAAATATTTAAACACATGGCAATCAATAAATTTAAAACCATATATCAGTTGTATTCTAGACAGGAGGTGTTGATTAAACCTCAGAAGGCAACGCGGAGTATTTTTCCGATAATAATATCCTGGAACATCTCTTGTCATTTATAGTCGGTTACTTTATTCCCACCACGACTAGCGTGTACTTGAAGTACTACTTGAGCGAGACGAGCTGGAGTTACGAGAGTGTACTTGCCCTCGAGGCAGGCGAGGGCGCATCCTTGCAAGCGTAGACTCAGCCAAGTCTCGGAAGTTCATAAACATGCAACGGGCCCTACGAGGTCCGCGCCTGCTGAGGAGGGAGATAGGCAACCCGTACTTCTGCAAACACATCTGCGCCCCCCTTTCCCGTGGAGCTGATAAACTTCACGGTGGGGCTCTATGAAGCGGCTTTAAAGCTGAACCAAGCTATGAAACATTCAATCTGTATGACTCAAAACTGTCTCCTCATACAGCTAATGTCTTTTTTTTTCTAGTGTTACTAGAGTACTATAGTCTCCATCGAAACGTGTTTAGCAACGCACAGAAATGTGCACAAAAGTTTTTATTCCACTCCTACAATATTTTATACAAGTTAAGTTACTAACAAAGAAACAATTTTAAGTGAACGTAAACATGACGATACGAGTGTGTGTTGGTATGACTGAATAATGGATACAAAACCGACAAGAAGAGAAGAGATTTCTGCTCGTACTATTGATGATGTCACTCGTTCAAAACAATAACACGCCACACTTCAGAAAGTAAATATTTGGCCTCACTAATGAGATGTAAATGTTTTCAGTTTCACTGTTCGATGTTAGAGAATTTTCTGTGAATATACCACACGCATCAATCACTTCAACAGGGCTGAACCTAAAATACAAAATTAAAGAAATGTAGTTTTCTTTGTCTAATACTATAAATGACAAACCTTTTTTTTTACCCTTCATCCTGAACCAATTGACAATATGAAGGCTGTAATATCAATATTCTTAGTATTTTAAAAATTCAGTTTATAAAATTAAATAAATTTAAATTATTTTGCAGAAGTATATGTTAATTTGATACGTGTAGAGTCCAAGAGTTTGTCTGAACCTCAGGGGAACGCCTGAGACGGGACTAGGCGAGGAAGAAACTGCTGTGGTTCACCATTGTCTTCCGTAGTATAGATATGAAGGCATAACACAAAACCAAGTCCTGAACCCTGGTAGGTGACTGTAAATACTCCTTCTCGACCGGGATTTGAACCATTGACCCTAAGACCACCGGTCATGAAATCTAACAAATGAACCAAATTGTGGAAATCACACACGCAAATATATATAAACTTATACTCTGATGCTACCAAATTGGTCGATGAACTCCGATAGCCACACAACAATACGAAGAAAAACACACACTACCTGTAGCTTACAGCAATTCATTAATTCGTACACGTTCTCAGAAGCAAACATAAATCCAATGTTTGCTGAGTTTATAACCTGTACTACGTGAAATTTCATAGAGAGTATTTTTCTTCAGTTAAGTGCCCTGTAGTGAAGACACCACTACTCAAGCTACAGCTTTTTTTTTTTTTTTTAAATAAACTGTTGCCCATTCAAGAGCTTGTGTCAGCCCAGCCATAATATAATGTATTCTGCGAACACGTGACATTTATGGAATTATATACTGCTGTAGTCCTCCACGCAGCATTATTTAGTTTACCGATATAATCTATCCAAGAATCGTATCAACTTCGCTCATTCATTCAGTACGCCGGTCAACTGTTATGAGAAACATGATATTGATTAGTTTTAAATTACATTTACACTTTGTCAAAAAATGCTATCATTATTTGTTTTGTTTTTAATTATACTGCCAACAACGAATCTATTTCATAAAATTTGTCAAGAAATACAAATATAGCATTTTGTTCCCCGAATAGACTATAGAAAGAGATATGGTCGTTGTTTCTTCGGAATCATCTAATTGGCTCAGGAATATCGACGGCACGTCTGATAAACTGCATTTCGAATATCAAATGTAACGGAATAGTAATATTATTAAATTATAGGTTGTACTTAAATAAATTAGCAATATTTCCGAGACATTTACACTGATATATAAATATTCCTATAGTATTCAAATTTTTGATAAAATTGGGACAACAGTCCAGTTTGCTCTTGATATTATTTGGATTGTTCCTACAAAATTGATTCCTGTAAGTTGATTGGAGCAAATAATATATTTCTTGTACAAAACATACAGTTGAAGAAACAATCTTAATAATACCAATAACCGAATATGACTGCTTTCCTTATTTTTAAACCTCGAAATAATGGTAAGGTTTTAGTTCGACGGTTATGTTGTCTGTCTGTGGCTTCGTAGCTCTCAAACATAAAAGCCGATTCCAATGTTTTTTTTATCGTAAGCTAGTTTCATCGCGATAGTTCTTAGCTACAGTTAATGAAAATCTAACCAGTTATTTTTAAGTTTTGAGACTTTCCCGAATCGGTGTAAGAATTTCTTAGACATATAGAGGTAACTTATTGCACTGTTTATATTGTGTTTGCTCGATGTACCAACACACAAAATACCATTCTTAGTACACCACATTATCTTAATCCTGCAGCGTGGCTCAGTAAAGAACACGGGCTATGTAATTAATGACGTTTTGGATTGTGTTCGTAGCAGAATTTTAGTTACATAAAACATGATTCACTGCAGATAATAAAATAAATTAAAATTTTAGTAAACGCCAACAAATAAAACGATATCTTAAAAAATTGTTTCAGTTGATATTTACCCTTTAAAATATTGGGGGACATATAAGTAAACAAAGAGAGTTCAAATTAGCAAAATTGAAACAGAATAGAACAAAACAAGATCAAATTCCCAAAATAACCTATCAATGAAAACAAATTAATTTAAATTTAAGTTTACCTCTGGACTTATCTTTTGAAATCGTCACGTTCATCTGTACACACAGAACATACGTACATTTTGTTGCAGTTACTTATTCTTTTTCAATTTCGTTAGTTTTAAACACCTATTTTGTTCACTCAGCGGTTCCCCGACGCATTTAAATATCAACCATCATTTGAAACTTTTTTTTTTCTTTTTAAGGAATCATTTTACACATCGCTGATTTATTAAAACTTATATTAGAGTTTCATGACAGATGTGTAACCTCAACAATACACTTTGTTCAGAGTACTGATCACAAGAACTTCAGTTCTTCTGGTGGCCCACATTTGTAGCTATTACTGCAGCATCATATGAAGAGACAAGACGGTCTATATTGCAAGCATGGATCATCTCAACCCGTCTTCTCGGAGAAGGTCCTTGATGGCTGATATGAACAGACTGTATGTAGACCGTCTCCATTATTGGCCCTGTCTTGTGTCACCCCCTATCCTACCCCCTACACATCCTCTCCAATTCATCCCGAACTCGCTTCCTGCGGATGATCGATATATCATGGGAGCTGATCCTCACAGGTTATTGGCAGGAAGAGGATGTGAAGAGCACGAGGGAAGGACAACTCCTCAAGAAAGCAGTGGCTGAAAAAAAACTCCGTTTCTCCGAATTTGTCGCGCGAAAAATAAATTACCGATGGGTGTGAGAGAACGCGCTGTTTCGTGGGGGGAAAATACACGTTGCATTTCTTACTAACAGCCATATTTTTTTCGATACTTTTTTACGCTGAACTTGGCAGATTTACACACTAACATCGACTATGTTAAAGGTACTGTAAGTTTTATTGTAACAATGACTGCTTCATAGTCAGGGATTGATGTATTAAACTCTAGGCGTCTCGGGATTTTACAAGAGAATCGTTGACGTGTGGTGTCGCAGTCACCCTGTTCTGATTGGCACAGTCAAATGAGCGATTTGATTTATTTGCTTGTGCATACTCCATTGCGAAATGAATTACTATTATGTAAAACTAAAAATAATAGAAAACATAAATAAGCAGAGTATGCTTTAGTCAACAGGACACAAACACAATATAAAATTCCAAAAACGTAATCGGGTCAAATAAAACAAGGAACAAACAGATAATAAATAGAAATAATTAAAAACTGTGTTTTTGTTTCGTCTCATCGTAAGAATGGGTTTCATTTTTATTATTTTCATTTGTTATCTCTTTATTCCTTGTTTTATTTGAACCGATTCAAAATTTTTGGAATGTTATGGTGTGTATGTATTCCCTTGACCAAAGCATACTCTGCTTATTTATGTTTTCTAATATTTTTAGTTTTCTTTTGACAGTCGTTTATTTCGCAATGGAGTTCGTCGAAGCAACTAAATCTAGTAATGCACTCCCAATGAACGGTTCTTTCAAAGATCATATCAAATGAGAGACTTCTCTGCACACATTCACCGCACCTTTCAATGCTATTCACTGCGTTTGTGAAAAAGGCCAAAGGCGGATAGATCAGCTCTGTATTTTTTAAAATCATAATTTAATGGTTTTCTTGGAAATTAATTTTTCTAGATAAAAATATGTTCACAATTGTACTGGATTAAGGAAACCTGTACATGCCAGTAAAATTTTTTCCAACTTGTTCACTTCCGTTGGCATCGAGTTATTTCAGTTTTTAATGATTAATTGCAAATTTTTGAAAGATATGATAGCATGTTTTACGTATGTACCTTGAAGAAAGCTGGCACTGAAATGGTTGACCATGAAGCAGAGCTGCAGATGTGCACGTAAGACATTAAAACAAGATGTTGCAGATTTCTTTTCACCACAAATCAAATGCTCCTGCCCATTCGGACAACCGCCTCGCTTACTCCATTGCAGCATTCCCCCGAATAAGCTGTTTTGCAGCGGCTAGATTACTAGACTCCTACACCGGTGATCTGAGCTAGAATCTCAACAGCTACACTCTAGGCATTCATGCATGCGTCAAGTGGCGGACGTTCTCATTTTACAGCAGGTTTTCTCAGGGAACTTTCATTACGTACACCCTGACATTCCACGGCTACCCCACACTTAGAGACACTGGAAAATCGCGAAAATGTTTAAGATAGTCTCCAATAAACTGTATTATATTAACCGTGACACGTGTGAACAGTTATGGGACAAATCACACACGCTGTGTGTCCAAGCTGTGCAGTTCTAACTGGGCCTGTTGTAGAGAAAAAATGCTACAAATAAACGACAGCCAATGTTGATGCAAAACATTCAGTGTTATATACAGCATGTTGGAGCCTAGCAAACTGTCAACTGTTACCACGATTTTCCAGTGTCTCTAGCCATTCTCTTCTCACATGACTGTCCCTACGCTCAAGACTGCATTGACTGTACAATTTTCTCCATTAAACTCTGTTTTTCATAGTTAGAGATTATGTATTATTACGGGAAAACTTGACTGTTTGCTAGGTCTCAACGCGCGTTCAGCTTATGAGTAGACTACTGCCTTTCGCTTGTACGAAGAGCTGTTGCCCTATTTGACTAAGCCAATACGAATCCAGCTATTATATTATTCGATGGCTGATATTGTTCTGCAGACAGTTACGTTCTGTTAGACTTCAATTATACATGTCACAAGAAAATACAGTGATTTCAAGGGTACGTTGGCGTAACAATTATTCGCGGTATATCATCATCTCTATTCATAATGCGATACTAGCGTTAAATTTTGTGGATATTTAACAGAGTGAGGTGGCGCAACGGTAATACGTTGGATTCGTATCCGGGAGGATCCGGGTTCGATCACTGGCCCCGGACATTCTTATTTTGGTTTTCCTTGGTTTTATCGAAGTCACTCCAGGCCAATGCTGGGAGGGTTACTTAACAAAGGCCATGGCCAACTCCCCTCCCAGCTGCTGTCATTGTACCAAGTTGTGTCACCGTCTATAACGAGCTCGCTGTCGACAAGACGTGACGTTCACTTACCTACCCTTACCTTGGTTCATATTTCAAGTCGAATGTACCTACAGAATCTGCATCGATCGAGCAAAGTGGCACAGTAGTACAGCACTGGACTAGAAGTCGGGAGGAAGAAATCATGCCATTTGTATTTACGTTTAGTAACATTTATTTCAACCTGGTCGTCTTAAGTTCTGTCCATTCCGACAATGTTCCAATTTCTAGGGACATCGATTAGAGATGATGGTTTATAGCGGGGAAACTTGAATATTTGCTGGATTTCATCACACGTTCAACTTACCAGAATATTACTGACTTTAGCTTGTACTTGGAGCTGTTACCTTATTTGACTGAGCCAATAAGAATCCCGATATTATAATATTTGATGCTTTATACTGGCCTACATACAGCTACATTGTGTCAGAAGTATATCACCGAATAATATATGTTGCAAGAAACTGGAGTGTTTTCAAGGGTATGTTGGCACAAAATATGATTTATTGCAGGAAATGTTGACAGTTTGCTAGGCTTCAATGCAATGTATTCATTTCTGACGCTCTTATTTCCTAAAGCCCAGTTTACACCGAAGAAACATTAGTTACGATGATAATTACAAAATGTTAGTGATAAAAATGTTATCAACCAATTCTAAGGTACGGTACACTCTTTTATAGCCATGTTGATAACAAATGTGTTGTTAACGTCGCTGAAAACACGAATGTTACTAATAAAATTGCAAGAATGATGAACGGATGATAATAACAGTGTTGATGACAAAAATAACAACAAAATTGCTGATAACATTGCAAGTTACATTTGTTACCAACATCCTTTGATCTAGACCGCCCTAGAATTGGTCGGGAAAATAATGTTATCAACAATGTTGGTGACAAAGTTATTAAACATGTTTCTAAAATTCGTAACTTTTGTTACTAGCAAATGTTTTCAACCAAATGTTGGTAACAAATGTTATTAAAATTTTTTATTAATATTAAGAAAGTTAATAACATAATTTTGCCAGCAATGTTGATAACACAATGTCAACAATTTTCAAACATTTTTACAAAATTATTCGTAATAACTTTGTTGCGAAACACGTGTTTTTAGCAATGTTATCTTTGGTGTAGAATAGGTTTTGCTGGGGTTTCCCTATTTGACTGTGCCAATGATAATTCTGTTGCACTACTACTGTACGTCTGTAATTTGTCTGTTAAGGCCTTGTTACGGAGTTTTGCAATGATTTCGAAAATATTTTTTATTGCTACCTAATACTCATATCAAAATTTCTCTGCATAGTTTTGACACTTATATGTTATAATTTGTAGCTGGATATTTTGTAGAATTACACTGAACTGTTTTTTAGATTTCATTGCCCAAAGTACCACGTTTTCCGTCGTGAAAATAAGCAAAAATGAAGGAAATTATTATTATTTTTTTGCTGGCGAATGGTACATTATTAAAAAAAAAAACACGTCCACAGTATTGTGCATCGTGTGATTGTACATTGACTCAAATTTTTTCAAAACTTTTGGTTAAAAAATATTTGAGTTATTGGCACCAGTCTGAAAAAAAAAACTCGGGAACAAGCCCTTAACAGCTAAACCATGCCACCCATCCGTCGTCCAACCATGCAAGTCGTACGACGCTATAGTGATTTGAAGACTGAAACTGGTGGCTTCGGTGGTCGAGGGGTCAGACCTCTCGCTACCTATTAGGTTATCCGAGTTCGATCCCTGGCGGAGTCGGTCCCCAGATGTTCACATGTGGGAATCGTGCCGGAAGATGCCGTTGGTCGGCGGGTTTTGTCGGGGATCTCCAATTTCCCCCCACTCCTTCACTACGGTGCTGTTCAATATTCACACCGTGACTCATTCTCCCGTGCTAAAAACCTCGATGTTGTGTGCTGGCCAAAATCACTTCCGTTCACTCACTTACAGAATTTATTCTAGCGATTTACTACCATCCCTATCCATTTAGCATATTTTAGTACTACTTGATTAGTTTCTAATAACCTCGCTGTTGACATTAATGACGAGAAGGCAATAGTATACATGGTTTTTCAACCGCGTTGAAAAATGAGTTGGGAAACCAATCATGATAAAACCGTTACACTTTTACATGAAAAATTCCTTGGACACACACTTGCCATAGAAATTCATTGTAACTTTACAAAAAGAGACGTTGTATACATTTATAAGAGTTTGTAAAGCTACAAAGAAATGCCTGTAATTTTCAAGAAAAAATTTTAATGTTTGTTGTGTGTCGAAATTTAATAACGGGACAAAAATGAAACTTCGATAGCGATTTGCATTATACTTTCTCACAGAGTGGGTTGCCGACAGAAGTTACTCGGTAGGACAGATAGCTCGCAGTTTATAGTAAAATGTCGTGTGCAGAAGGGCGAAGTAGCACTTGATGCGAGTGTTTAAGTCACCCTAATTGTTTTATCGTTCTCGGTCTGGTTGATGTTCACGAAATAGACTGGATGTTTATATCTTTCAGCGTCTCAAGGTTCTACCCACGAACCACAGACGTATGTTGTCGCAGTAGCCTTGTTATGTCTCGCTAAGTCAAATGGGAGAGACAACTCTGCACAGAAATATGCTACCAATAACAATTAAGAATTTTTCTAGACGTTTACATGACATTAAAACAAGTTGAACATTTCCGGTTTGTTATGATGCAATATGAAAGCAGTAAGAGCTAATCCGACCAAAAATTCCTTTAATTTAACGCTCGAAACAGAAAATTTTATATTCTTCGAGATTTTAATATCACCCCAAAAATTAAGACAATTAATTTTTTATCACAATTATTTGTTTTTAACCGTATGAAATCCTCGTTCTGTGAATCTTGACTTTACTCATCATTAGAGATGACGGTTTATCGTGGGAAAACTTGACTGTTTGCTGAATTTCAACGCACGTTCAGTTTATGAAAAGATTACTGGCTTTTGTTTGTACGTGGAGCTGTTAACTTGTTTGACTGAGCCAATAAGAATCCGCTATTGTAATATTTGATGCCTGCTATTGGTCTGCAGACAGCTAAGTTGTGTCGGACGTATAACACCCAGTCATAAGTGTTGCAAATATCTATAACTAAAGACACCGGTAAATCGCGGGAAAAGTTGATTGTTTGCTAGGCTCCAACATGCTATGTATAACACTGAAGGCTTTGCACCTATGTTGGCTATTGTTTATATGAAGCACCGTGTCCCTCTTTAACATGCCCAGTTAGAACTGTACAGTTTTAACACATAACGTGTGTGATTGACCAGAAAACTGTTCACACGTGTCACGATTGAGATACTATAGTTTATTGGAGACTATGTTAAATATTTCAGCGATTTACCATTGTCTCTATCTATAACGTTTTCAAGGCTATGTTGGCACAAAACATGTTTGAGATATACCATCATCTCTTCTCATCATAGAGATTGTAAGAGTAATACAGAATGTGGTAGCGTGGACTGTTGTACGCCACGCTATGGGGTGTGGTGGCGAAGAGGTAAGTGAACTGCTGAAAAAAAAGTGAGGAGGGTTGAGGGGTGTGAGGTGTAGAGGGTGGGGTCGACAGGGGGTGGTTATGCTTTATGAGGCCTGATAACACGCGGGCTGACCGAAGAGGGGTGGGTTGTTAAAAACTCTCCAAGGCGTCAGTAATAAAGCCATTGAGGCTTGAGGTAGTTATGAGGGCGGGGAAAAAATAAACTACATCTCGTGTTGCCCCCTCCCCCTTCCCCGCTGTTCTGGTTCACGAGCGCCGTGGACATGCGAAGACTTTCAACGGAGGAGCTGCGCCACAAAAACCGACAATGTCGATCCGCTTTTCTGCGAATTTTTCTTTCTACCGTCGACTGTGAACCAGATGAGCTGTACTTAGCACACTGAAAAAAAAAAGTATGAGCAAGTAAATTACAGCAAAAAGAGTAACAAATAATGGTACTGCTAGAAACATTAGATTTGCAGTATATATTATAACTAAATAATTTCTACAATACTAATGGCGGAAGTAAAATAAGGAAAATTTTATACGCTTCCGTGTAAGTTACAGTTAATTATATTTGCAAATCGATGTTAGAAGATCTGTGCAAATAAACAGAAGGCTAGCACATGAATAGCAACAGGCAAATTTTGGTAATTCAATGACCTGCATGTTAGAATCAAATATCCTATGCATACTCAAGCCTCGACTTTTTGTCCACTAGCGGCTACTCAGTGGAACAGCAGACAGTGAACGAATAGATAGGGCTTCAGTATGTATCGTACAATGGATTCTAGCATAGGGGTCATTGACTTCGCGAAACATTCCCGTCACTACACGTGAATTCAGTTGAGCAAGTTCTTAGGACAAGTCGGTAAAGAAAATCTAAAAAGCCAATCCTCAGGAACCGGTGTAATGTAGTGAGTAAACATTTCGTCAATGGAATGGATTTCTGACGAGTTATAAATAAACAGTGATCGGAATTTAAATACGGCGCAAGAGATAGCAGTACATTGAAGGATCACCTTGGCAAAATGTTTTAATACATAATACAAAAGACTTCCATTGTATTTTATCTTTCTGTCTTCAAATAGATTTAGACGAACAGTAAAATTGTTGATGTTAGTTTACGTACTCGGCCCTTTGCAAATAATTTGTATTAAACAGGAATTTTTTTTCTTGCGCCTTATTATAATGATTAATGTAAAGTGGTACAAACGTGTCGTAAGCTCACAGTGTGTACGTAAAGAGCTGAAATGGTGGAAAATTATTCATATTCAAACAATTTTTTATATGCACTGTTCCTTAATCTCACGCAGTGAAAAAATGAACAATTATACTCACTCTTAAGGTCGCGGTGAATGAACTGTCAGAAAATTCGCCTCCCACCAAGGCGATCCGGGTTCGATTGCTGGCGGGGTAAGTCCCCGGATTTTCGAATGACGGAATCGTGTGGGACAATGCCTCTGTCAGGCGGGTTTTCTTGAGGATCTCCAGTTTCCCCACCCCTTCATTCTGGAGTTTCTCCATACTCACCTCATGTCACCCCTCGCCTGTGCCACAGACATCGATGTTGAGCGCTGTCCAAAATCTCTTACTCACTCGTTTTACACATTAAATTCTTGGCTTCTAACTACTAGCCTTGTCAATGCCTTTTTATGTTCTGACAGCTTGGCAGACGTTATTTCCTGGGTGAAATAACGGTAATGAATCGTTATCTCTTGATTCTCCTACGTATGTCTGCAGATAAACTCTTCAATATATGTCCTCCGAAACGCCGGGAAGAAAACAACATCAATATGGTTACCACTTAGAGAGCAAGAATAAAGCAATGGCAGCGAAAAAGGCTTTATTATGTGTTGATTGCGGTAAAATTAAAACTTTTTATGACCCTACTAATAATTGGTATTCTGAAGTTCCTATCGAGCCGTAATTCCTCAAAATATGAGAATTTGATTTGCCAAAAACAATTAATAAATTTCATTTCTCTCGAATATTTTCGTCTGATAAATCAGTAGAACAATATAAGGCAAGTCGCCTTTATGTATTGTCAACTGCGAGCTCATGAGAAACGGTGTTACAGCTTGAAACCATGGTAAGAACTAGGAGAAGAATCGGCCATGGCCTTTGTTAAGGAGTCTTCCCAGGATTGGCCTGACATAATTTCGGGAAATCATGGTAAACCGTAATCTGGATGGCCGTGGAACGAAATCGAATCCAGCTCCTTCCAAATGCGAAGTAACAAAATACATTTATTAGTTGTATGGTGTTAAATGTCCATATGAAAGCGATGACTTAACAGAGAATTCGTAGGGGAATGCATATTTAGCGTTAAAAGACTGTGTTAAGGACGTGACGAACTATCAACGACGTCTCTTAATAGAAACGTTACATTCTACCGTTATGCGGGTATTATTCGACTAAATTGGTACTAGGAGTTATTTAGTCTTTATTTCATTCTGAGAGGTAATTATTATACTAAATTTCTAACTATCTTAATTATTTCACAATTACGCTTTAATGTGTCAATTATAATGCGCTGAATGCAAGGTAATGTAATTATCTTGTCTATTACTGAAGCATGTTCAAATAAACCTCGTCAAATATGAAATCAGGAACAAATTAAGAAAACTTCGACATGCTTAGTAACTCTGGCTCTTAATATCAGTCAGCAGTCTTGGATTTTCTGTGTTCTCAACTGACTTCGACTGTTGACCGGCAGTTCGAGTGTCAAACCCTGAAGGACTTTAAACCAATGGTTTGAAGTCGCATTTAAAAATCCCAATATTAGGTCATGCTGGCACGCAAAAATAAAATGTAAGGTGCAAATAACGCCACATTGTCGGATATATGGTTAGAGATGATGGTTTATCGCGGGAAAACTTGACTGTTTACTGGGTTTCAACCCACGTTCAGCTTACCAGAAGATTACTGGCTTAATCTTGTACGTAGAGCTGTTACCCTATTTGACTGAGCCTATAGCCTACCCGCTATTGTAGTATTTAATGCCTGTTATTGGTCTCCAATCAGCTACGTTTGGTCAGACACACACCAACCAATCATATATGTTGCAATTAATTGCAGTGTTTTTAAGGGTATGTTGACACAAAACATTTCCGTATGTATTTAGTTATAAGTTATGAATAAATATTTTCGCCAAAATGGTCTAGAACACTATAGCATCAAAACAAGTGAGTTATATATGTTATATATGTATATGTATGTACACACAAACAGGCTTCAAAATGTTAGGCTATATATTAAATTGTTTAGCGTTTATATGCGTTCTACGCTTTAAAGAGTCCTGTTTGTGTCACGTATGCAATTTTTATGGCGAACACTGGTTAAATAAGCATTCCTGGAAGACATTTTAATCAGCTCAAACTTGCTGTCTAATACTGTAAAATGATTCGCAGGATGAACAGTTTGGTTGGAGCTGTATCCACAGTGTTTAAAGTCAGTACTCAAGATTTATTCCGTGATATCACTAGTATCGGTTCATTAGTTCGTAGATTACAGCAAAACTACATGCGTTACTCACAGATAGAAGTATAGCGGGCCTTTATGTGATTATCTGGGGCTTCCACGTGAACACACGCCAAAATACTTATTTGAAAATAGACTCTTTAATAATCACACAAACCAAACCAAAAGTAATTTACACTTAAACGAGCACTTCAGAAAAGAATACATTTTTCCTGATTCAGACAAATAACCTTGCATTGAATAGTGAAAAATCTAATTGAGCTAAGTGCAAAAAGGAGATCTCATAAAATTTTTTGCATCAAAATTAATCATGTAAGGGAGACTTTGAAAATTTGGCAGCATTGATTATTTGGGAATATTTGTATTGCTTTTTTTTTCAGCTTACAGTTACATTTTAGAAAGTTTTTTTTTTTTTTTTTTCATTCTGTGAAACGGGAGGAGTCCGTAGCATGGTATAAAACGTGTTTCAATAGTAAAGCAGCGTTAATGCAGAATTATTTGTTAACAAACACCAGAGTTCTACGTTACCAGCTCTGCCAAATTTACCGGAACTCCACTAACTGTGCCAATGTACTGCTTTAGGAGCTGTGTTTTTACTTTTTTCTTGATAGCTTTTATGGGTGTCAACAAACGGCCCCTACCAAAGTTCAAAATGTCTGGATATTTCCTGATGATATAAAATGCATTTTCGGGACTTACATGATTTATAGAATTCACCTTAACATTAGGTCTACATAAATCACCACAACATTAAAATAAAATAAAACATACGATTATTACGTAAAATTCTACATAAGTTATATAGTGTTCAATTAAAACCCAGAAAACAATGCTGTGATAGATGAAGTTTTTCTTTGATCTAAAATATAAGAAAAATAAGAGAAAACAATACACGTGCTACTAAAATATTGTGCTTCGTTAATTTAGGAATGTTTTGGCCTTGTAATCTGCTTGTATGAACCTTTTTTCATTGGTCATAACTAAAAGAGTAGGTGTAATTTTTGAACGATTCTTGCTATGGAGGCAACTGGCAAAAAATCTTTTGGTTTTTTTACTTGTCTGTTTGTTCGTGTGAATTCTTTGGTTTTCTGTGACACGCCATATGCTGCAATAGCGTATATCTAAAATACTTCTGTAGTTTGTAAAGGAGAAGGTGTTCAACTGAAGGTCACGGATGCCTACGTGTGCTGTTTTTTCGAGTTTATTTATTTAAATCCTGAAAGGAAGAAGATATCGCAATACGTCACAAAAAAAAATGTTGGCAATTGTTTGTACTATGTAGCGTAAATTTTTCAAAACAGAATTATGTATAATTATTGCTAATTTTCAAATTAATTAAATTTTCTTAAAGTCAATAATTAGCCAAAATTATAAAGACTTATGTTTTGAAAAAAATGTGGCTACATGGAACGAGGAATTTCCAACATTTCTTTGTAAAGGTTTTGCCATATCTAATCCCTTTCAGGATTTAAAAAATTTAAACTTATTAAAATAGCATAAATAAGGACCCGTTGTCATAATCTTAGTTGAGAATGTGGAAGGATTGTAATAGGTTGTGTCTGAAATGGTTACGTTTCTCAGATGTCGGTTGCTAATATAACGTTTTCACTACTAGAACAATTGCGAGTCCTCCTTAAAATGTAACTCGTGACGGCAAGTGGGTGGAATAAAGAGGGCGTATGTTGCTCGCACTTGCTGATTGGCTGCAGTGGAAAATTCTCGCACTGCCATTCGTCTGTTCTTCACAAGGAAGAAATCTTCTTAGGTTCTGACATTTCAGCCTGGTGCAGCAAAATTCTACTTACCCAGACACGCGTCTCGACAGCGCACGAGCGAACAACTGATTTCTTCTGTGCACCCTTTCTATTCCTTCCTCCTCCCCTCCAACCCTAACTCTTCCTGCAACCCCTATGCCTCCGTCAAAGGGAAAGGAAAATTCGCAACTGCTCTGAGTCGAGTCGTGACTTGCACAATATGCCGCACCGCATTTCCAGTTTTTTTTATTATTTTTAGGAGCAGTGAAGGTTTAGTTATTTTCGTGTACAAGTGAAGGCATGTCTGAAGGAAAACACTGCAGTAGAAAGTTGCATTCACTCTTCCAATTTCAAGTAAATATAGTACACGGTTTTCTAATACTTTGTAAAGTCTCGACGTATTAAAATTAATCCAAGAAACTAAAATTAAAGAAATGTTAAGAAAGTATGAATATTCAAATTTATGTTTAATGGTAAAGTTTTGAAGTTAAATAGTTAGAAACATAATTTATGACCCACATAACAACTTGTTTTCCACATGAGAGCTGAGAAAAGACATTGCTGGAAAGTGTAAAGTAATTCAATGTTTTCCGAAAATTTTAAATTTTGAATGTCTCAGTCAAAATTATTCTTCGAAATACAATCGAAATTATAAATGTATATACTTCATGACATTCTTCACATTTACAGTAACTGGTTCTACCAAATTCATGTAATTTAAAGTTAATAGTTTTGTAGAATTTATTTGACGCAGCGGTATACGCTAACAGATTTATAAATATGCTAACAAATTGGTTCAAAACGTAATTTTTTAATTTAGTAATGTCATCAAATCGCCTGTAGTACTATAGGCAATTATGTAACCTCCAATATCAAATATGGTAAGAAATCAATTTCATGGGCATGACCGCCAGGAAGATATACGCGTCTCAGTTTATCGAAGTTAAAAATTAAAGAAAGGTATATTCTTAAAACTACAACGACAAATTAATACATCTACACACAATGAAAGTCCTTATTCGTAAGAGTAAATGTTGACCGAACGTTTTTGTAAATTATAGTTTATAATGTATTTGTGACTATGTTTTCACGTTTCAGAGCGTTTGTGTTCTATTAAAATATATTTTTATTGAAAAGTATTTTTGATCCGTATCAGCTATTTTGCATAAATTATGGTATTATCGTAACAATAGTAAGAGTATGAGAGGAAGAGAAGCAATGGCGAAATGCAAGATATGCTATATGCGATTTAAAAAGACAATTCTGAAAATATTAGTTGTGGTTTCTTAAAGAACGAAAACGCAGTAACTGATTTAAGTGATGCTGATACGAGTTGGCACATGGTTGTTATTTAAAACTAATTGAACGGTTATTTAAAACTAATTGAACGGTTATTTAAAACTAATTGAACGGATACAGTAAAACTCGTTTCATGCATTTTGTATTCGGCAATGGGTTGACAAAATAAACCTTTGTTACTCGCTAACATGGATAATAAAATATTTTAATATTTTGTCATGTCTTGAAACACTAATGCAAAACAGTTATAAGAATGAAAATGACACGTTTTGTAGGTTAATTATCACTTCTACGCTGTAAGTTATAACTGACTTGGGGAAATAATCACTCAGAGATGAAATTGTCGTCTGTAAATTTAATTACTAGGTGCAACTTATTTTCGCCCCAGCTGGTTTCTTTCCTTAAGGCGGCCACCTACTCCACAGCTTCAGAAGCATTGCAGTGTGTTCGTAAACAGTTTTTTTCTACGAAAATATTCCACGTGTGCCCATTGTGCCAACGTACAAAAAGAAAACAAACTTCGGACAAGGTCGAAACCTCATTGTTAATACGCCACGCTCATTAAAAACATTGTTTCTAAGCCCTCCAACATGGCTGAAATGGCTTTTTCAGACTGCCGCACCTCAAAATGTACTAACTGGATGTATATGAAACTCAGGTTGCGACCTGCACTGAACAGAGTTGCGAACTTTCCACCAATAAAATTATATGGTCACCGCTTAATGTCCCATAATAAAAACTGTTCGGCGGGAAGCTTGCACGCTAGTTGTAGAGTGGAAAGTCTAAATGATCTAAGTGCCAAAATATGCTTTTGAGTAAAAGAGAGAAACAGCGCTGCAAGAGTGTGCTTACATGTGAGACATGCAATCTTTGAACGATTATAAAAATTATAAAGTAAATTGTAGGGACTTAATTCTTATTGCAAAACATAGGCCCTGGCATATAGTTTATTTTGATGAAATTAACTAAATTGGGTGTATTATGGCACTTAGATCATTTAGAATTTCCACTCTACAGTTCAGCACTTGGCTCGTTGAGGCAACGCAGCATTTGATGCGTTTTTCAAGGTCGATTATACTGCTCCGTCGCTTTTGAGCCTCTCACGTGCGGGTAGGCGACGCCCTTAATGCACATCTGCAGTTCTTTTTCATGGTCAGTGATTTGATGTTTTTAACTCTCATATACTCGGTGCTAGACCCTCAAATTATTGACATGTGGTGTCGTAGTAACCTTATTGCGATAGGCATAGTAAAACGAGAGTCATGACAACGCCAACGCACGCGACCAATAACCACAAAGCAAAGCTCCGGATGTACGCAGAGCATACAAACGGGTTGGAACAAAAATATTTTCGCGAAAATCATGTAACCATATTTATTTACATTTGGCCTGAACGTATTTTGTTTATTATCAATAATTAAGGTAACCACCTTGATAGACTAGCTTTTTAGACGTCTCAGGTTTGCAAATACAGACGCGCTTAGACAGATCTAGGAAAAGGCATCACGCCTGATCCAAGGCTGTACAAGAGTGTAACGTTCATTAAGGCGGCCGCCGGGTGAAGGGTGTGTAGTGTACAAGAGGCGAAAATTGTTGAGGTGTTAAGAGCGACGTCGGCCGGCACATTTATTGTGATATCGCCTCTACGGTCAGAGTCGTAAACGCGCACGCAATGTTCCCGCCCTAGCATTTTCACTGTGGGGCTTTAAGCGGTGACCCTATCAATTTATTACATTGGTCATTGTATACAGTACAATATACTTACAGACCTCATTTTCGAACCAATACGTTACATATATCTTGAGAAACAACCCCACATAAAAGCCGATTTTAGCCAAGTTTGAGGGCTATAAAATAACGCTTCCTATGTACGTGATGTCATGAAAGTTATATTCACAAGTAGCCTGAAGTGTGTTTTCTTTTCATAGATAAGCATTGTGAACGCAGGTTACTGGTGTTCGAGAAAAAAACTTATCTGCGAACACGCTGCACGTAGTCCCAGCGCCAGTTGGACGGCCGCCTTAATTCCTGTCGTCATTCACGCTGAGAGTTATCCAAATAAGTTTCCAACTCCCGAATCTCTGCTCATCGTTCAGCGGACTAGCAAGGTGGTCCAGTTAACATCAGGCGTAGTTTGTGGATGCAGCCTTTTTCTCGGATAAGTGTATTTTTCTGACTGTTTGTGTTTCGTAGATTATTGAAGTCCCTTATGCAACACAATTTGCTTTCCAGAATTTTCTAAACGGCCACTACTGTTACATTTTTACTCAAATATGTAGTCAAAAAATTAATTCATTCGCGAAAATAAAATATTTCGTTTTATTTCTGAATTTACTCAAGCTAGCTTTTGTAGCTAGTTCGTGGGATAGTCTTCATAATTTAAAGCAGATATGTTATCTTCTAAGCCTGTAACATATCATGAAAGTTTTAGTGAAAAATAAATGTGTTAAACAAATAGGAGGATTAAATATTTGCGGCAATTTTTAAAGGCGTAGCGGTAGGCCTACTTATTTTCGTTTATGCCTTAATGTACAATTTTAAGCTAAGCGAAACCAACCTGCGTAAATTAAAACAGACAAACATATAAAACAATATTTGCCAACTATTTTACGGTAAATTAATATTGTGGACCGAGTTATTACAAGAGACTTTAAATTTTCGGGTTATTTTCCGGCAAAATACTAGACATCATGCTGCTGTGTGTTCTCACTGTTTCTCGCATTAGCCCACACTGTCACGGCCTGTAGCAGAAATCGCTTCTAACCAATAATATTGAAAGATACGTGGTATGCTGACCAATCTCTGCAAAGTATTTACACTCGTAGCAGATATCACATAGAGGAGTGAGTGAGAGATTTTGTTCAGCTCTTAACAGCGAGGTATTCAACGCTGCTGAGGGATGACATGATGTGAGAATGGAGCGATGCCGGAATGAATGGGTTGGGGAAACGGGAGATCCCCGATAAATCCCGCCGACCAGCGGCATCGTCCGGCACGATTCCCACATGCGAAATCAGGATACCGACCCCGCCGGGAATCGGACCCGGATCACCTTGGTGGGAGGCGAGAGGTTTGACCTCTTGGCCACCGCGGCCCCATCACATAGAGGATCGAGGACAACGAACTCAAAGTTTATACTCGGATACATATAGAGCAATTGAGTCAAGTCTGTCACCAAATAACGTGAGTTTTCCCTGCCTCTAGTGACTACGCTATACGAGTGCGTCTCTTTGGAAAAATATCTCTTTATAAAGTTGGCTAAAACGGTTCCCTACGTTTGCTCTTATTAAGATTGTATGTATTCAATGAAACATACTGTATTTGGAGTTTTTAACTATCCTCTGGTTAGAATTGTTTGTTTCAGACGTTGCTAGTGTTTCACACGCCCACTTGGAGCTGTACTGCACACTAAAACTTCAGAAGTGAAGGGCATGATATGGGTGACACTGGACACTGACGCGCCCTAGCAAGTGCCTGAGCAAGCGCTTAGTATTTCCTATGTACATCTTAACTCTGGGACTCTGTGGTTGGAAATTCTGCAGAAAAGTTTCTTACCGGACTGTTGGGTAGTTTTCGTTTCAAATTTTGTTCTACTTTCAGTACATACCTGTGCAGTAAAACTACGTCTAGCTTTGTTTGAGGTATGGGAAACGAAACATTTATCCTCGTATAGAGTTTTCTATTAAGTAGACTGTAGACACATGACTAAATAGGCTATGTTAAGTGCTTTCGTAAAGATAAACGCGTATTTATAATATGCTTATACGTGGTTTAGTCAAGTAAGCAACTTATTGAAACTAAAACATGTTAATTGCAAATTTAATTTTATATAACTTTCCAAAACTGTAAACGTAATAATGGCAAGGTTATCGAAATCCAAATTCATAAATAGTGTAATTGCTTGGGGAAAACAATTGCGGCATAAACAGTCACGTTAGAAAGTTTTGTTACAAAATCGTACGAGCTGGCAATCAATGGCATTGAACTGCGACCAGGCTATAAGCCCCATTGCAGTGTCGCCGTATCTCTACTTCCTTGTCGAAGGCATTCTCGCAAAATGTGCAGCAGGTGCGCTACATTCCGAACTAGCTACCTCTGTAGTAACGACGGGCGTTTTTTTCTCGATTTCCTTGATTTATAACTTTGTGTTGTAACACAGATGTCAGAACATATTTTGTTGTCACAGAAGACCGTCATTATTTCATACGAAAATTTTGCTCATAATTGTCCAATATGTAAAGAATAAAACTAATTCATCATATTTATGTTAGTGTAGAGTTAATTAATTATTACAATAGCTACAAAACTTAAAGTAACGTTAAGTACTGTCGTAAAAGTTTAGTCGTAACTAGCTGGAACGTAATCTGTTTTAAGCACAAGTAGGTCAATGCCAATCAAATGTAAAACATTCATAATTAAATATTTTTACAAAATTGTTTTTAGTTTAGTAAATGTTATTTGCGATTACATCATCCCCTGGTAGAAATTTTGTAGCATGCATATTATTCTCAAAACGGCTGTCAAAGAGTAAAAATTTACATATTACGGCAGCGTACACCAACTAAGACTACTGGACATCTGAAATTAATTATTTATGAACTTAGGTTTCACGGGCTGTTAAAAAACAGTTAGTTTAAGTAAATTCAAAACTTTTCGTAGTATAAAATAAGAACTCTCGCAGCCAATAACCTTGAAGCACCGAATCACGTAGGTGGTACAAAAATCAGTGGCTATAGGAATTATTTTCAAGATATAAAAGTCTACATGTGAGGATAATGTATAAAACTGAAACTGAATCGTACAGACATGATGTAAAGAAGTTTTTATACTCTTGAACGCCCTTTAGTGCGAGTGATGGTCACCATCTTTATTTTTGTATTTTGTGTCTTAACTTTTCTTCTGGCTAAATCCATGCAATTTTAACCTAACTGCAGAATAGAATACATACTGATGACATTTTAGACACCATAAACCTTTATTTTCCGTTGCTGTTGTTACAGATCGAATTGTAGTTAAGAAAGAAATAAGAATTTTCTAATTGTATTTCGACCTGTAACAACTATAACGGCAACAAAGATTTATTATGTCTAAAATTTCCTTAATATGTATTCTATTCTGCAATAAGGCTAAAGAAGAAAAGCTATTACCCAAAATACAAAAAATTCAAGATGGTGACTTATCTCTCATTCTTAAAGCCTTGGGCACGAATTCCTACATTTGTGAGGTACTTATTTTTCGATACATAAACAGTAGCTGATTTCGCAAAATTGCCCTGTACCTATGTTAAACATTGGACTCCCGATTATTCGTGTGCGGATTATCCGATTTGCGGATTATCCGCGCAAAATATTTCACTTTAAACGTTTGAAAAACTGTTGACAATTTTTTTTAAATTTTTTATTTTTTTTATTTTTGTTATTTGTAAATAAACGTTGTGTTTACTCGCATAATGTTCACCGACGTGTTATGCCCACAACCGTATTTTGAAAGGCTTGAAGAATATTTAAATTTTTTCCAGCAGGCTAAACGGTTAGCGCCTCACATGAATGGATTAACTAGGTTGTGACACGCATGTATGGATTAACGAGATTTTTCTGAGACAAATAGGTTATCCGTGATTATTTATAAATAGTGTTTTTAGGTTATTAGCGCATAACGCCTAATAAATAACGTGAACAATCGAGAGTCTACTGTATTAAATTGCTGTTTTTTATTGCAGGAATGAATTTGACCTTTTTTTTTTCTACTGAGATAAGAAAGGGTGAACGTGGATTATCCGATGAATTGGCCCCCTCAATTAGTGCGGATAATCGAGAGTTGACTGTAACTAGTTTTTGAAACGTAATCTCGGGTTTTGTCAAGACAAAGTACAGCATAATGGTAGCTTATTAGTTAACTGATGTAATTTTCTTCTACTTGAATAATTATAATAAGTCTTTACAATGTTTGACTTGAAAAATTACATTAAATAGTAAAACAAATTTGCAGCAAAGTTACAGAGTAAGTTCGCACATCGTCTCTCGCCTTGGGTAAGTCAAATTATTTTATCGAAATTTTAGAAACTCGAGCCAATGTCTTTAATAAATATAATGGAAGATATCTCGTACAGGTGCTGTGAGTGAATTTAAAGGGACTTCCTTGCTGTACAGTATATAAGCTTGTTGGGACCACAGAGGTTGTAGGAGGCAAGCAATACTGCCATCGCAGTGGAAGCGGCCAGAACTCTCTACGGCTTCTCTGGAGTTTATATTCGACAGAAATGTTAGAAGGAGGCAGAAGAACCAACTGCAAAGACCAATAAGCTCTCTGCTAATTAGTATCCACGTGTAATTTATTGCCTTCCCTCCTGATAAGACACCCGAATTACGGAGGCTGCGAAGTACATTTGGGTGGAATGTAGTTAATTAGTGAATTTTCACGCGATAAATAGGAAATGTTTATCCGCATGTACCGAAATAGGAAAACATATACACAGATACACGAACACGAATTCTGGTCCCGAGATAGCTTGCCTGTTTTGAGGCACGATAATTTGGGGGTTAAATTTCTGATAAGATAACAATTGCAATTTTCATAAATTTTAAAGAAAATTTTGTTCTTTACTGGTTATTTGTTGATTTAAAAATATCTTGAGAAGAATAATTTAGCACAAATGTAATCATGTTTACATTTTTCGAATCTTACTACCGTAGGTATTATTTTCTAAAGCCTGTTTGAAGTGTATCAATTAAATGAAGAGATGTACAAATTCTGATCGATATTAATATTTTGCAAATTTTTTACATAATTTTCATTTTGTAAGGATTTTTTAAATTTGTATAACAACAAAAATCAGGGGAAAAAGTGAACTTCTTAGAAGCCAATTACTATAATCATTATTTGCTTTACCTGGCAGGAAAAACATCTAGAGACGCATTGTTTGAGTTGATTTTATTTTTCAAATCACCGTATGTACTACACGTCGGTATTTAAAAAAATTCATGCAACATTTCTGCACAGAACGTAAAAATCTAATAAGGTTCACATTGAAGTTTACAAGATAACAGTAGCTGTAACAACTGCGTTCAGTTAAAAAAATCCACGATAAAAGGAACCCAGAATTGTTATCAACATATAGTGGGTTAAGTATTATAGCTAAGTAACCGAATAAAATAATACAATAATAATACATATAAATCGAATGCACTGAGTAATGCTAAGATCCTTTGCTTTCTACTTCGGAAATTGGCAATCTGTGGTATTAAATAAAACGTAAATTTAATATAATCCAGCATCTAAATTTTTATTGTTTCGACAATTTACTTGCGTACTAGCCTACTTATACAGCAATATTTTCAAGTTATCTAGTCTGTACCCATGATATCATATTTATGTTTCAGAAATTCTGGAGGAATATATTAAAATACAAAGTATAAATATTGTGTGACTAGAGGTGCTTTTTGTAACTGCAACCGACAAAACAAAACAAAAAAAATATCAGTGTGGAATCACATTTTAGTAAATGAATTCTGCCATGTCTCTGTGTAAGAATCGACTCTTGCGAACGAAGTTAGCTTTTTGACAGGCAATTTTTCTCGTGTATGAACAAAAGTCGATTTGGTGTTGTTATTACATTTTTTTTCTCCATGTCATACGACTCGGGCGATGGTAACACACCATCAGGCAATTGTTTTCCGCGACTCCGCCCTCGCCCCTGGGGTATAGCCCACCCCTTCACTCACGTGCTTGCTGCGCACCCTGGACGTTACGTAACTATCTCAGGAGTGATCACAGGGGGGAGGGAGACACCCCCAGGTCACACCACCCCCTTATATATTCCTCTGATACACGCAAGCATGAGTCATTCTATGGGGCGCATGGTGACTTACCTCTACGTCTGCCAGCGTCCTGTTTTTTACGATCGCAAGCTCCCGTCTCTGATGTCGAGGTTACAAGCACTTCATTTACAATGCTAAAGTAGTTAGAACGCTTCGTCTACCAATCTTCCAGCCACATAAATTAAAAGGAGTCGGATTAATGTTTACGAAATTTCTTCTTAAGGGCACCGCCTACCTATGGGTTAGAGGCTTAGAAAATATGGAGACATAAGGGCGATCTTGAAGCGCAGATTAAATGCTCGCGTCGCCTCAACGACCTGCGTTTAACTAGCGTGCCAGCTTCCCACCGAACCGTTTTTACTAAGCTGTGACCATATAAATTTATTGGTGGAAAGTCTGTAGCTAAGTTCAGTACAGGTCGCAATCTGAGTTTCACGTATATCCGATTAGTGCATTTTCAAGTACGGAAGTCTGGTCAGATAAAACAAGGAACAACGATGAGACGTTTTTGTTTTATCTGACCAGATTCCAGTTATGGAATTTAATGTTGTGTATGTAACCTGATAACTAAAACATACTCTGCTTATTTATGTTTTCTTGTCTTATTTTTATTTTTAGTTTTCTTTTGACAGCCATTTATTTCACAATGGAGTATGTCCAAGCAAATAAATCCAGTCGTGCCAGTACGATACCGTAAGTCGGCGGCATTTGTCGGTGTTATCCATTTCCATCTCTCAATACCTTAGATGCCACGAGCCATTCGAATTTCTTTTTTCAATCATACTGACAGTATCCCTACAAGAAATCCTTTACGTTCGTTCCTGATTCGTAACTAATAAAATAGTTATTACTTTTGTAGTACTTTTACAGCCGTTGTTAATGTCGCTATTTATTCAATTTCAATAGCTCAGTGGTTTGTATTGCTATCACGTGATACTTTTTTTAACGCAGCTCACCTGCAATCGCAACCCACACAACTACTACATGCGTGTTGCAAGAAGCCTACATGGCTCGACATTCTCTGTATTTTGCGCACGTATGCTACATACGTAGGTTCTTCTCACTGGGATTTGGCGAAAACTGTTCATTTCGAAAAGAATAAACTGTCTTAACTGTTTCCCGTTTCCAGTCACATCCATGTTTCAAATTAAGGGAACGTCGTGACCTACCACATTTTCAAAGATGTAACATGACCTATTTATTGCTATATCATGTGGTGATACTAAACGTGCATCCAAATCAGTTAGTTTAAAACCCATTCTTTATACAAATTGCATTAATACCGACCTTGTAGTATCAAGTGTTACTTCACGTGCTTTGGTTTATTGTAAGTATGACGATACAATATCATTTACACATGTTTCAACTGCCTGGTACCCACCATTTTAGTTCAGAACTGACTGTAACGATATGTACGTAGAGTGTTAGGATTAAATGGTCTGCGACTTTAACAATCAATGTGTTTACACCGACAGACGAAACTGCAGATTCCGAAACCTCACTTTGTAAACTGAGATTTCAAGTACGTGTTTATACCATAAGTGAAACGTCAGTTTGGGAATGTTAAATTAGAGTGTTTCGTAAACAACCGTAGGTGTCCAAAGAAGATAATGCTTATTCACATTTGAACAGTAAAATAAACAGTAAAAAATACGGAAACGGATAGAATATTAGAAAAAACCACAATCATTTACCTGTTTCAGTGGACAATTTTAGTACATATCGAACATATTTGCATTTGTGAAATTTCAGATGCTATTAATTTCTTAACACACAAACGCTACTAACTTTTTAACACTCAAATGTGTGTATTTATACTGCAGCTACGGTCATACTAATGTTTAACATTTCGCTTACTTTGCATTTCCAACAATATACAATATATTTCAACCAACTGCCGTAGTACTTAGTTTCTGGCCAAAATTGAGGGAAACCTCAGTTTACGTGTATATACACCGTACACGAAACTTAGCTTTCGTCACGAAACTTGAATTGCAAACTCAGGTTTCCCTCGGCAACGAAACCTCTCTTTCGCACCGTTTACACCGCACTCAAACAGCAGTTTCCGATATCCAGGTTTCCGAAACTGCAGTTTCGTGTGTCGGTGTAAACATACTGGAAATTGTGCATGTTTTCTGCAGTGAATGTCCACCATCATTGGTACGCTGAGCATATCATATTCAAGTTCGCAGCATTGCCTATGCTCTAGGGCTCTGTGTCTACGCTAATCTTCAAGTGTGTTTTGAACATAAACGGTATATCCTAGACAGTTGCAACAAGAGGAGCTTATTAGTTGCACAGGTCTCATTACTCAATAAACCACCTTCAAATGTTCGAAAATCTGGACAGTTAAAAAAGTTGTATGCGATTAGAGGGTAGCCACCCATGCTATTTTCATAAGGGTGGTAGGTATCAACCAGCATTTGATGTTGGTTTGCAGATCCCAACAGCATTAAGCAATGCTGAAAATATTGTGTTTATATGTCAATTAATTTTCGATATTTTGGGAAAAGACAGTTTTATGATTCTATGTTCCGAGATCCATTATTTCCTTAATAATGCGTTTAGGTGAAAAGTGCAATACTCGTTTTCGTCATAGTTTTTCGTGAGGAATTCGCATGCGGAGTTTGTCCCCCTATTTAAGAAACATCCTGTATATGTATAATGTATGCCATATGACATATGACATGTCATTGCAAGGAATAGCAATTGATGGCTAGTTATATCTATTCATAACAAGTCATGGCAAGTCAAAAAATCATGGCAAAACCAAAAATCAAAAGGCCCGGCAAGACGATACAAGGCACAGCAATGCAATACACGTTATTTTAAGACATAAAAAGTCCTAGAAAATCTTAACAAGCCAAAGGCAGTATTGATTTGTCGTAGTAAATCGTAGCAATATGTTGGAAGATAGTCGCGGCAAGTCATTGTAATTTACAGCAAGTCATTGCAAGTCCATGTAAACCTAGCGTAATAAAGGATAACACATGATATCTCAGGGCAATTCCGAGAATTTAGTGTAAACTCAGCACAACTCAGGCATTTCATATCAACTCATAGCATTCTGGGCAACTCAAAACAACCCAGCATAACATAGAGCAACTTAGTGCAATCAAGTGCAATTTAGTGCAACCTAGTGCAATTAAGTGTAATTTAGTGAAACTTAGTGCAACTTGGTGCAGTACAATGCAATTCAGTGCAGCTTAGTGCAACTTAGTGCAGATTTGTGCATCTTAACATGGTTAGAGCAACCAAGTGCAGCTAAGTACATCTCAGTGCAACTCAATTTTAAATTATAGGTTAAGTTGGTTTACATGAGGTTGGGTTAGTGTCAGGATGGGTTATATATGGTTGGGTTATGTTAAGATATGCTGGTTAGGTTGGATTAAGTTAGGTTTATTTAGATTAGGTTGAAATGTTAGGTTGGTTTCGATTAGGATTGGTTGCATTAGGTAGGGTTAAGTTTAGTTTGGTTGAGATAGGTTATGTTCGGTTAGGTTAGCTTTGATTAGGCTAGGTTCGGTTAGGTTAGGTTGGGTTAGTCTATGTTGGGTTCGGTTAGGTTACAGTTAAGTTAGGTTAGGAAAGGTTGGGTTGGATTAGGTTGGATTGGATTTGGTTCATTTAGGTTAGGGTTGGATATATTGGTTTCGGTATATTTTGGCTTGAGTTAGTTTGGGTTGAGTTAGATATCACTTTTAAGGCCAACTCAAGGCAACTCAGGGCATTTCAGATCATCGCATAGCAACTCTAGGCAACTTTATACAACTTAGAACATAATCGGGCAATAAAGTGCAACTTAGAGCAAAATTGTTTAACTTAGTACAAATGAGTGCCACTTAGTTCCACTTAGTGTAACTTAGTGCAACTTAGTCCAGCTCAGTGCAACTTAGTGCAGCTTAGTGCAACTTAGTGCAGCTTAGTGCAGCTAAGTGCAACTTAGTGCAGCTTAGTGCAACTTAGTGCAGCTTAGTGCAACTTAGTGCAGCTTAGTGCAACTTAGTGCAGCTTAGTGCAACTTAGTGCAGCTTAGTGCAACCTAGTGCAGTTTAGTGCAACTTGTAGCTCAATGCATTTCAGTGCAACTTTTAGTAGATTATGGGGTTAGGTTGGGTTATGTTAGATTGAATTAGGTTACATTAGGTTGGGTTAGGTTAGGTTAGGTTGGGTTAGGTTAGGTTGGGTTAGGTTGGGTTAAGCTAGGTTGGGTTAGGTTAGGTTGGGTTATGTTAGGTTGGATTAGGTTGGGTTAGGTTGGGTTAGGTTAGGTTGGGTTAGGTTAGGTTGGGTTAGGTTAGGTTGGGTTAGGTTAGGTTTTCTTAGGTTAGGTTGGCTTAGGTTAGGTTGGGATAGGTTAGGTTGGGATAGGTTAGGTTGGGATAGTTTAGGTTGGGTTAGGTTAGGTTGGGTTAGTTAGACGAGGTTGGGTTGTGTTAGGTTAGATTGGTTTAGGTTAGGTTATGTTAAGTTAGGATGAGTTTGATTAAGGTGGGTTAGTTTAGGTTAGGTTTGTTAGTTGAGGTTGGGTTGTGTTAGGTGTGTTAGGTTAGGTTTTCTAACGGTTGAGTAGACTTGGAATGGGTTAGTTAAGGTTGTGTTAGGTTAGGTTTAGATTAACTAAGGATGTGTTGCATTTGGCTAGATCTTACTTAATTAGTTTAATTTGGATTATCTTATGTTTGATTAAGTTAGGTAGGGTTAGATTAGTTTGGGTTAGGTCAGGTTATTTTGAATTAGGTTAGGTGCGATTATGATAGGTCAGTTTGAGTTAGGTTCTGTTAGGTTATGTTTGGTTATGTTGTGTTAGGTTTGGTTGAATTAGGTTAGGTTGTTTCGTTAAGTTGGGATGTGTTAGGTCAATTTAGTTTATGTTAGAATAGATGATATTAGGTTAGAATAATATGTTAGGTCGGTTTTGATTATGTTAAGTTGGACTAAGTAAGGTTGGATTAGGTTAGTTTGGGTTAGCTTATATTGAGTGTTCTTAGGTTAGGTCAGGTTCGGTTAAGTTGGAATAAAGTAGTTTGGGTTTGGTTGGGTTAGGATAGGTTCGGTTAAGCTGGATTAAGTCTGTTTTGGTTGGGTTAGGTAGGATTAAGTTAGTAGTGTTGCCAGACAACCGAAGGAGATTATATTCTGACGTAATACTTGGTAGCTGAAAATTTTCTGTTTAATTGCGTTATAACTAGAGATGATGGTATTTCGCGAAAATGTTTTGTGCCAACATAGCCTTGAAAACACTGACACAACGTAGCTGTCTGCAGACCAATAACATGCATTAAATATTAAAATAGCGGTATTCTTATTGGCTTAGTCAAATAGGGCAGTAGCTTCACGTACAAGGAAAAGCCAGTAATCTTTTGATAAACTGAACGCATGTTGAAGCCTAGCAAATAGTCAAGTTTTCCCGCGATAAACCATCATCTCTAGTTATAACCAGTTTTATAATATTTGTTGGATATTGATTCGTTTATTTAAATGCGTATGAATGAAATAATCCCTGTATTTGAACTAGATTTCCGTGGGATCTTGTTAAGTTAGAGTTGGTTGTATTATGTTAGTGTTAGTTGTGTTAGATTGTGTAGTTAGGTTAGGTTAGTTTTGGTACGGATTGCATGCATTGTGACAACATTTCAAATATTCTACCACGGGTCCCGTGCTTCCACCCGCTCTGCCGCACACTGGCATCGACGTTGGGGCGTCTCTGCTGTTCGCTCTTCAATTTGTTCCTCGTTTCTAATTAAGTAACAAAGAGAATCGACGGCAACGTTGCATCTGCAGCGGGCATGCGCGTCACCTTTAGCTAGGAGAATTTCGCCAGTGGACATTTCAGTGCATTCTGTTAACGTTAAGTATAAACTGTTTTGCAATTTATTTAGACTACACTTTTAAAATAATAAACCAGCCCTTAATTTGAACTCTTATTACCCAAAAAAAAGTATGGATAACAATCCTAACCACGTCATGACATTTCCGAAATGTAACTGTCATAAATTTTTTTAAAATGAAAATTTTTAATACCCGGTTTTTACTTCACACATTATAATTTTTTTCGAATAAATACTTTGGTTAAAAACAATATTCTCTACATAGGTAACTGTATAGAGAAAACAACAAACCTTTATTTAAAATATATATACAGTGGTCATAGCATTTGAATCAGTCATTTGATAAACAACATAAGTCAAATCTTCTACGATATAAAGTTGCGGGTGCTATAAATTTGTATAGAGGTAGTCAGTGAAATATGGTGTTTCTGAAATGAACTCATGGTTCAGTTCAGTTTCTACACTCGCAAATTATTCTTAATGCTGTTTAAATAATTCGTGTATTTACTTATGTACAATATTATATTACCGACAACTCATTTTGGTAGAAACTGACTTATGTTGTTTCTCAAATGCCTGATTCATTTGTTCAAATTGTTTTATCAAAATTGTCTCTTCGACCAAGAATGGGATATATTCTTGATGAACTGCTTGACATAAAAAACAACGTTATCTTCCATTAATTTGTCATGTTGAATCATTGCATGAGAATTATATGTTAACTCTCAAGAATGATTACAAGTTCAATATAAGACGAACATGTGAAACAATTATGATCTCCAAAATTATTAGCAAATATCTGCTATACCGCAACAATGTCATATTTACCAAAAACGCTTTAAAACAGAAGTTATTGCCGAATATTGTTAAATAAAATGTAGTATAACTCTTCCCCTTAGGGATACGTTCACGTTAACACGAATCAGCAGGGTGGCGTTTTAAGCTACAGTATGAAGTATTTTTAGATCCGACAATATTAAATAACGTATTGTAAATAGGAAAGTCTTTACTTTTATTTTACCTCTGTCTTTTAGGAAGAAATGTTTCCTAATAATTATAAGATTATGTTAAAGTATGGACACTAGTGAAGTACAACTCGAGATATTTTAAGGATAAACAGAATAATAAAAATAATAATAATATTAATAATAATAATAATAATAATACGCCATTGTTGATATATTTGTAATAAAGGTTTGCATGTGCAGATAGTGTCGGAACAAAGTCCCAAGTTTGTAGGTTTACTCGGGGAACTTCAGTTTCCCTTGTGTTTTATTCATGGCGCTGCTCCATATTGGGTAAACCTACTCTATTTCGTGATTCTAAGGCTAAGAACTTCAGTAACTAATATATGTTTACTATTTCAATTGTGATCTCATGTATGATACATTGGTCACTTACTGCTGATACTACACACTCCTGCTCTCTGTTGGTAACATCTGTGTACAAAGCCTTCCCAAGTATGTGAGTCCCACAACACAGTTACCACGATATTAAGGTTTATCACGATATATTGTCGGTTTACCCGACACAACATTCAACATTACACGCACCGAACACCTGGACAGTTAGTAAGTAGCCTATCTGTCAACTCACCTTCATCTCCAATACACTGTAAGAATTTTGTTTGTACTTTTACAAAGAAATTCCCTGGAAACTCACTTGCCAAAGAAATTCCTTGTAAAACTACAAGCGTTGTCCTCGTAATAAAATACAAAGTACATGTTTGTAAAATTTCAAGGAATAGTCATGTAGCTGTACTTTCAGTAAGAAAAGAATAATAATTTTAAATGATTATTGTACGTCATAAATGACACTGAACATCTTAATCAAATGATTTTTGAATAATGAACGTTTACATGAAGTTAATTAAAAAAAAATACACTTGGATATGTTAAGTTTCAAATCATGCCCCCATGCTCGTCTACCACGCATATTACTCCTAGACCACTGTGACTTCTGTATTGTTCAATCTTTATTTATTTATATACATTTAATGTACAGTTCAGTAATAATTTTTTAAAAGCACACAATTAATAAAAACATTCACTTTCTTCCAGAAAAATGTTTTTCAGAGGTGATCTTTGCATAACTAATTTCCGGCGAACCTATAATATTTTAGAAGGCTACACAATTTCTCTAAGTTATTTTTTGCAAACATAATCCTTTTAACATAACAAACTAATAATTTTAAACGACATTTTTCAACGTTTACAAAAGAAGTGCCTTGTCAAATTTTACAAAAAAAATTTACCGTGTAGGAACTGTCGGTATATAGGTACAAAGAATTCGTTTGTAGTATTATAAAGTTCACATTTGTAACTTTATAAATTAACGATTTCAGAAAGAAAGTATTAGTACTTTTACTAGGATTTGTAAAAATACAAAGAAAATCCTTGTAAATTTTGTAAAAAAGTTTTAGAGTGTATATGTAAATATATATGGAGGGGTGCCGCAATGGTAACACGTTTGATACTCATTCTGGAGGACGCAGTTTCGAATCCACTCCCCAGCTATCGTACTTAGTAAGGACAATGCTGGCCGAGTCCTTCACTAGTCACATTTTGTTTCTTATTTTCGCACGTTTGTAATTACAGCAGCTTAGGCAAAACGTTACGCACAAAAAAAATAATAAAATTTTCTGCACCTCACCTTACCTGACCCGTGCTCGCGGAGAGGGTGGGAAAAAGGAGGACGGCACGTTTGGCGAAGTTGTTAGAGCACTCGCTTTCCACCAGGGCGATCCGGGTTCGATTCCCTGCGGGGTAGGTCACCGGATTCTCGCATGTTGGAATCGTGCCGGAGGATACCGCTGGTCGGCGGGTTTTCTCGAGACTCTCCCGTTTCCCCCACCCCACCATTCTGGCGCTGCTGCGTACATCATGTCATCCCTGCGTTTAAGATCTTGATGTGTTGAGTGCTGATCAAATTCTATCACGCAACTGGTCCATCAACATGATAAAGCCATCAATTACGATAGTCAAATATATCGTGGCTTTCTGCTAGGGTGTCTAAGGTATTACGTACGTATTTAATTGCTTGCCTAATAGGCAGCTTAACAGCTTGGCGTGCTACATATTAACGCGGCGAGATATAACTTCCACGTGCGCTGTTGTAAGCTTTGTACAATACAGAGGTGATGAATGGCCCGGCGGGGTAGTGCATTGTCAGATAAGCTAATTAGCTGTAACATTGTAAACAGTCATAACGAAGCACGCGTATTTTAGAGGAGTTGTTAATGATAACGAGGTAACAACCCATGTAACAATATCAACGTGAGGCTTGCCATACGTCGATTATTTGTTGACACGCCCGTTAATTTATTCTGACCCGGCGATCACTTCGGAGGATGATTTCCAGAATTCGGAGTTCTTGAAAATGAATCTACATGTGAAAAACCTTTAGTAACTTTTAATTATTTTTATGGTCTGTTTTTATATGCAATCTTTAACTGCATTGCTAAGTGTAAAATGTTTATTTCTATGACGAGTTTTTAGTGTCTTTCAAGTGCATCAATTTTAGAGAAAAATTTATACAGCTAACGAGATCAACGCGATGGGAATCATAAAACATTTTGAAAATATTGTTAAAAATAAGTAACGTAATTGAACTTTCTGAGTCATAAGTAGGGCCACGATTTTGTTGCGAAAAGATTTTTACGCAATTTGTTTTTATGAATAATGTGCACATCTGCAGCACATATTCATAGTCAGGGATTAGATTTTTAAATATTACTTGTCTTTATGCTATAGAGGAAAATCACAGACACGCAATAATATTATTTTAATTGGTGTAGTGAAGTGAGGGACGCCTGTGAAAGACGACACACTCACAGCTGCAGATGTGCATGTACCTTGTGACGTTAGTTTCAAAGGCACCGTCTGAATACACTTATAACGTCGAAAATACATTTTACCAGACCGAAAAGTGTGTGATAAAAACCATTACATACACTCATATTTTTTTTTTGTTGAAAATATCAGTTGGAAAACCTATAACACTTAATATTAAAGGAAAAAACTTATAAGAGCGAGAGGTTTACTAAATAGTACAATGACAAAACAAATTGTACTTCAATATAAAGTTAGATATGTTTACTATCCCCAAAAAATATGTGTTTGCAAAACGCTAGATATTTAAGAACTGTCTGCGGAAGTAGGCTACACAGAGATATTTTAAAAACTAAAAGAAAAAAGTACAATTTTGTATCATCCTGCAGTGCCAGTTCGTACTTACTAAAGGGAAGTTCGAGTGACATCTGAAAAGCATAAGAAATATATAGTAATATATGAGCATAAGGACTAGCTCTGTTAAATGAGGGTAACAGCTTTGATATACGTACAGAACTTGAAAGTAGAGCAGCTACATGGAAAACTGAAGAAATAAAACACTTAAATGTTGTAAGAAAAAGACGAATCCAGTAACCAGACTGCCAGCTTTAGAAATGAGACGGAAACCGAGAATAAAACGAGATGTAGGGATGACCCGGAGAAAAATGCAAAATAAACGGGGCTGAGAATGAATAATCCATGGAAGTAGATGAAAAATTTATTTATTAAAATTTATTTTGAAAACAGTTTCTGGTGAACACACATTCCTTTTACAGGTAATATACTGAACAGTGGCTGGAAATACAGGTCAGTGCATTGTGTTACAGTACCTATATAATATTACATTTAGTGAGCATAAGACACATTAGTATTGAGAAAACGTTGAAATAAATTTATAGAGGCTGCATATAATGACATTATTACTGCGGATGAAAGGTAGACACATCAGTGGAAATGTACTTTGTAGTGTTGGCAACATGAAAAGATCTATTATAATCAGAGAGGAAAATTAGTGAACAAATAAATGAGTACTGCAAATTTGTACCAACAATAAAAAGCCATACAAACTAATGTAGGCAAATTCTGAACTTATTAATTAATACTGTTAATAAGGTATGCTAACATGACAGGATGAAATAGAGTATTACATAGACTTACAGACATACGAAGATATTTTGACGTTAGGCTTACGTACTTTCCTGTTTGATTATTTCTTGGATATTGGTTAATGTCAAGGGACAGAAAATTTTGCGTGTTGAGTCACCTACGGACTAACCTTAAATAATATCTGTGTGCTTCAACAGAGAGCAACTGTTCATTGGCTCCTAGGGTGATGCAGTGTTACCACATGACTGGGCCTACATTTTATAGCATTTTTATTATTATCCTAGTGCCCTAGAGGAAGTGTCAGATATGTCAATGTCCAGATGCGAACGTGACTCAAACTTACTGCTGTTTTAGATATCGTTTGTGCCCAAAACAAAATGCGAAATTTTCATATCCTTATTCATAAGACCTCTTAAGGAGACAAAGGTATTATGATAGGTACAATGCTCTTATCTTTAGGCCCACTACTGATTATATTGGGTAAACGTTTGTCAGAACAACCAATTATAACTTTAAATCTTTATCAGACCTCCGAGAATATAAAATCCTAACCCTTGCCTTCAGTACATAAACTTGTTTTCAAATTAGTTTGTTACTACCCAGTTTGTAAAGTGAGTACGTACGATGCTGTCGTAGGGCTGTGACTATCATAAACATTAAGGAGGCTGTCTGCATCGAATCGACAAGGCGCAAGTCACTATCTAGACAGCGGTCATCTCGCTATTGCCTCACCTCTATGAGACTATGAGACATTCTCGGTGGTGAAATGTTAAAGGAAAATATGTTCTGCGCACACCTATAATTTTATAAAGATTCTGCACCATGATATTAATGCATAAAATTGACGTCAAATACATCACATTTCGCAATTTTTTGGCAAACAAGAAAAATCCTTTAAGAATTGAAAGTACGTCGCCATCTTGAACTGCTGCAATTTGGATTATACATTTTCTTTTGACTAAATTTATGGAACTTTAACCTAACTTAGAGTAGAACATTTATTGATAGTGATTTAAACACAATAAATCGTTGTATGGCATTTATGTTGATACAGAAGTAATTGCAGTTAGGATAGTAATAAAATTTTTCTAACTGCATTTAGACATGTAAAAATAGTAACGGCAGACAAAAATATTAAAAATATATCAATATGTATTCTATTCTGCAGCTAGGTTAGAGCGCCATAACACAAAGTAAAAGCAATGTCACGTGATATAGGTAGAGATAGGACAATTTCGCGAACAAATTTTTTGCAGCACTTTGTTTTCGTGTCTTACGTAAGCACTTTATTCTCTGCTTTGTGGTCAGTGATTGGATGCCTTAACACCCAGCGTCTTGAGTTTAAACCCGCAAATCACAGACGTAAATGTGCGGCAGTTATCCGTGTACTGATTGGCACAGTCAAATGTATAACAACTCTGCACAAAACCACTCTGTCAGTAGCCATGAAATTGTGCTGCAGGTGTGCACGTAAGACATTAAAACAAAGTGGGGCAAAATTCTTTCCACCAAAAATTCCCGTCCCTAGATATAGGTCTACTCACGAAACACCGCAGGAGGATATATAATGAGTATGTACACGCAGAATGTTATTTGAGTGTTATTTGCAGACAGACATCGCTCACGCATGTCAAGTGGATTTCGAATAAATTTAGGGGGTCGCGGTTGGCGCAGTGGCTAGAGGACTCGCCTCCCATCAAGGCGATCCGGGCTCGATTCCCGGCGGGGTCGGTCCGCAGGTTTTCTCAGGGATCTCCTGTTCCCTCCCCACTCTTTCGTTCCGGCGCTGTTATGTACTCGTCTCATGTCACCCCTCACCAGCGCTGAAGACCTCGCTGTTAAGGCTCGGCCTCAGTCGCCATATTGAAATTTTTATTTTTCGTTCTTATGAAATTCTGAGAAGAAAAATGTGAAATTTGTTACTACAATATCAATTCTATTTACATTGCGCTGCGAAATAAAAAGCATCGCAGTACTTTTAACGTATATTTATGCCGTAATTAGTCGAGCAATTATTTTTAATTTTTTTTTTTAATTTGCTCGACTGATTACGGATTAAATATAGCCTACGTTAAAAGTTTAACTGCGATGATTTGTTGCAGCGCAAGGTAAATAAAATTGATACTATAATAGCAAATTTCACATTTTTCTTGTCAGAATTTCATAAGAGCGAAAAATAAAATAATTCAATATGGCGACTGGTGCCGAGCCTTAAGCGCTGACAAAAATCTCTCACTCACTCACTCATTCATTCGTAACTTAGAAATATCTCATATCGCCCGAAATTCTACGCGTCTACCAGGCTTCTGGTACCAGCCATTACGCGATAACACAAGAAAACGAATTAACCGCGCGCTGGGACAGTATAAATAGTGTCCTACAGCGCAAGAAATGCCAACCACCCTACCTAAGTAAATAAAAGCACGTAGCCTATACTTTTTCACACAGAATTTATTTTTCATGAAAAGATATTTACCCCAGTTTGTTTCAGTGCCTTACGTGCACATCTGTAATTCTGCTTCATGGTTATTGGCAGCGTGTCTGTGTGAAGAGCAGTATATCATTTGACTGAGCCAATTACAAAAACTTTCCTGCAGCACCACACGTCTGTGATTTGCCGGCAGAATCTCAGGGCTCGTGACAGTTAAAATATCCAATCTCTGACCACAAAGAAAAACTACAGATGTGCACATAAGGCACTTAAACAAAGTGAGGCAAAATTCTTTTCGCGAAAAACTAGGGTCCCTACCCATCTCTAATTTAATTTTACGACAACTATATAACACAGGACTTGCGTTATCGAGGTAACAGCTGACATGGAACCAACGTTTTCCCACCACACTAACAACTTCCAACAAATTATGTCTTACATCAATGCCACTAATAGTTTGCTTGTGTTTTCACGCAATTGCTAATAAGGCCTGAAGCCTGGAAGATAACGAAATTTGCCACAAATTCTATTAATGCATTATGTGCACATCTGCAGCAATTCTTCGTGGTTAGGACTCGGATGTTTTTAACTCTCTAGCGTTTCGGAGTTCCGCCCGTGAATCACAGACGTACGGCCGCAGAATATTTAGGAATACAGAAGTGAACTAGACGGTAGGATGGACACCTCAGTCAAACACGCCAGCAACATGGTAGAAACGCCTACCACCAATCAGCGTAACGCAACTTCCCTGCTAGCAGATGTCCAAGCCAATAGGAATCCTGCAGTAACAAGCAGGGACCAAACACAAACGAGACTACTATCAAGAGCTTCGGGCAGCCAACAATCGGCAAAGTTCGCAAGTGTCAAATGAGTCACCACGTAATTTCAGGTCTGTTTATTCTCTGATATGTAAGGACCCCTGATTTCCACGAAAATAACTTTGCCGTACTTTGTTTCAGTGACTTACGTGCACATCTGCAGTTCTACTTCATGGTTATTGGCAGCGTGTCTTTGTGAAGTGATGTCTCTCATTTGACTTTGCAAATTACAATAACGTTACTACAACTCTACAAGTCTGTGATTTGTCAGTGAAACACCAAGACACGTCACAGCTAAGACGTCCAATCACTGATTATGAAGCTGAGCTGCAGATGTGCACGTGAGTCACTGAAACAAAGTGCGGCTAAATTATTTTCGCGAAAATTAGGAGTCCCTAGTGATATGATGTCTCAGTCGAATTGTTGTGATTGGCATTGCCAAATAAGGAAACCCACTGCGATATTACGTTCTCCAATAACCATGAAGTAGATGCACATGTAACAAGTTGGTGCAAAAATAATTTCCCCAAAATTCAGTGGCCTTATGAATGAATGACCCAGGCGAAGAAAAACCTCCCTAACCACCGAGAAAAATAGCTCGGGTTTTTATACATCGCGTGTTGGTAGCCCTGCATTTGGACGTATGTGTGGGGTGTGCGGCTGTCGCTCCAATCCCATTAGCAGCCTTGCAACGAATGGAAACCCGTTACGACTGGACAATTGGGCCGGCGGTCCGCATTAATTACATTTCCACGTCCCACCGCTGCACCGCACACCTACAGCTGGCCGCTGAGTGTATTGCTTTACCTCGCTCTCATTGGCTCTAATAGTGGAGCTGTGCGTGTGTGTGTGTGTACAGTGTTAGTTGTCGTGCTGTGCTGGCAGTATCTCCGCTGGGTTGTCATTATGTTCTTTGAATCGTTACAGCAACGACAGATTGTAATTAAATGAACAGAAATTCATGTTTCAACCAGAAGCCACGAGATTACGTAACAATGTTATATTTAGAGCTGGTGATTTTCGGTGAAAAGAATTAGGCTACACTTTTAGAGACATGCGAAATGCGCGTTATTTTCTGACAGTTGGCTAGACTCCAACTGACTATAGACTCGTTTGACGTCTCCCGCTGGCCGATATTGTCGTGACTTGCCGCGGAGAATGCTTACACGGTAGAGAAGCCAATCTATGTAAAGATGTAACACACGTAAATGACAATAGATAAACGTTCGTGGCCAGTTGAATCGCAGATTATGTTTTGTTATGAATATGAAAGTGAAATTTAGTCTGCTACCAAATTATAAGGCGAATTTTGGATGTCTCTAATCATTTTGTATCAATGCATAACGCTCACGCTCACATATACAGTTCTGGTTTGTGGCTATTGGCAGAGTGTATTTGTGAAGAGAAGTAGTTCATTCGACTGAGTCAATGAGAATAAGGTTACTGAGACACCACACGTCTGTGATTTGCTGGTAGATTCCGAAGACGTTTGGGCCCGCAGTGGCCGGGAGGTCACACATCTCGCCTCCTACCAAGGAAATCCGGGTTCGATTCCCGGCGGGGTCAGTCTCCGGATTTTCGCACCTGGAATCGTGCCGGACGACCCCGCTGGTCGGCGGGTTTTCTCGGGGATCTCCCGTTTCCCCCGCCCATTCATTCCGGCGCTGCTCCATGCTCACATCATGTCATACCTCGCCAGTGCTGAAGACCTCACTGTTAAGCGCTGAGCAAAGTCTCTAACTCTCTCATCTAAGACGTTAAGAGTTAAAAACAGCCAATCACAGACCGTGAAGCAGAGCTGCAGATGTGCAGATGAGGCATTGAAACAACATGCTGCAGTGTTTATTTCACCAAGCATCACCAGCTCTGGTTATATTTTACGACGAACTTCAGTAGGGATTGAAAATTTGTACATTTGTAAATCCATTTTCATTATATGACCTTTCGCAGTAAGTCCTCCTGATTTTCGTAAAAATATATTGGCAACACCGCCTATTTTCCTATTGCTTGTGTATACGTTCGTAGAGCTGCTCAAGGGTTAGTGTTTAGCAATTTCATTGTATTTTAAGATTTTGAGCCATAAATTTATTCAAATTGTTTTATCAAAATGTTATCTTCGACAAAGTGTAGGATGTATTACTATCGGTAAAGTGATCAACATAAATAATAATGTAATTACTGCAATGACTACCCTCTAAATAATGTGCAGACGTACGTACAACGCCATCTATTGACATTTTATTGAACTTGGGGATCATCTAACAACTGTAATATTACCAGAAACATGTTCGCCATGCCACCTATGAGTAAAATATGAACTAAAAAGAGTGGTTTAGTGACATACGCGCCACCAGAAAAAAAATCTGTCAGAAGTAACTGTTGCTTTCTCTGCAATGATTCAGCGTGACTAAATTATTGAAAGTCCACTGTTATTTATGTCAAACTGTTTAACAAGAATATATCTTATGGTTTATCGAAAGGAAAATTTTGGTAACACAATTTGAATGAATTCTATGACTCAAAAACTGAAAATACAGTACAATTATCTAACACTCTGCCTTAAGAGGGCGTGGTAGATAAATAAACGCTGAAAACATCAATTAATTTCAACGCTTTTTTGGAAACCGATATGGATACCGTACTCAACGACAATCCTAGATAATGATATTTGGCAAATTTATGCACAGAAAAAAAAAATTGTACATTTACAAGGAAAATCTTGTAAACTAATATCAGAACGTAATAAGTCAGGTAATGAAAGTAAGATGTCAGAAACCTTTTAAAGTGGTTACAAATATAGCAAACACCTTTGTGAACTAGTAAAATAAGAGTTAATAAGCAATTTTTTCTATCTGAAACGAAATAAACCTAGAACACCTGACCAATTTTACGAAACATTTCGTAATTTTACAAAAAATTTTTTGGAAACTACATTCTAAAATATTTTTTTGTAACACTACAAAAAATTGTTGTAAACTTAACCAGATATTAGCTGTAGATATAAAAAATTTGTTTGTAAGTATACAAAGAAGTTTGTAAAAAAACAAAATTTTTAAAAATGTAACAAAAAACTTTCTAGTGTTACCAAAAACTTGTTTGGACTTTTTGTAAAAGTACAATTTTTTTTTTTTTTTACTGTGAGTAAATATTTTTCCAGAATTAATAATTCGTTACGCGTGATCTCTTCCGCCGCAGTTTAATGCACGAGGTTCCGGCGTCAGAGATTGTGCCTCAGAAGTTCGTAACACTGGAAGCAATATTGTTTAAAGCTTTGGCTAAAACTATTGTCTAGGATTGCTATTATTTAATTTTCGCAAATTGGCTTCAAGAAACCTACAGTGATAGATTAACGCTTTTAGGGTTGAATTATGTACTACGTCTTCTTAAGATGGTCAGTGACTGAATGTTTCAACCTCACAGTGTCTCAGGGCTCTACCTACTAATCACAGACGTGTTTTGCCGCAGTAATCCTGTTATAATTGGCTCAGTCAAATCAAACACGCCTCTTCTAGTAACCATGAAGCAGAGCTGCAGAAATGCATGTACGGCAATTAAACAAATTGGTGCAAAATTCGTTTCGATAAATATTTTTGTGGCTGTTTGCTGGTATAATAGCAGGTTTGGTATTCTTCGAAAATTTTGATGGGCGTGCATTGTAAACCATAAAGCGGTAGTGATGGTCCCTGCATGAAATGTCGTTGTAAGTAATGATATAACACTTGAAGATGTTTTACATATGCAACATTTCATTTCATAAATTAATTCTTTAGCTAACGGCCAAGTGGTTATTTTATTACGCAGAAATATTCTTATAAATTTAGCAATGGGAGTTACATAAAGCCTTTGAATTCAACACTTTGATGACATAAATTGTTGTCTCAAGAATAATACAAGATAGAAATCAAAGCACTTGTTATGAACCATGTAACCCTGGTTCTAACACAGCGATCAGTAACCAGGCCACCCGGCCAGGAATTCCAAAATATCAAACATAAGTTGCTGCAAACTGCACGGCAGAACTCCCCACTCCAACAGCGGTACGAGTTGCCACACAGGGCGCGATAAAGGGGCGTGTCACGCTACCTACTAGGTCTGTCTGCCCCATATCGTCGCCAGGACCACTTCACTACCAAGATGCACCACGACGTCCAGATATACGACGTGACGATCATCGTGGACGTTTCCTTACATCAGCCTCGGCGTCATTAACAAGGTGGGACTGTCATCGTCGTAACTAAATTAAGTGGCTCTTAAGTATTCATAAATGTCTCTAACTATTTGTGCCTCCCTCCGTAAAGAACATCGTAAAAGTAATCCAATAATTTGTGTATATTGTAAATTAAAGCCGTGCCTGATATGTAGACTGCGAGTGTCACTTATATTGTCAGATTCCCAAATTATACAAATTATAAAATACTGTACGTTTTATGGAATACTATGCCATTACCAAACAACTAAAAAGTAGTATTTTTGCGTAAACGTAACATTGGTGGAGTAGCGCTGGTTCGAATCCTGTCTTCTGGGAAGTAAACGTAACACACTGTCAATTCAATCTCACTCAACGCTATTGGTTTAGTTTAGTTAGCCCATAGTAATTGTTAAGGTTCATTGCGCGGGTGTTCATACAGCCAGTCTAGCTGAATATCACTCACTTAAACAAACTAGACTGAGACCACGGGTTCCCTTCTTTTGATATTTTAGTATGTTTTATTTTTAATGTCCTAAAAGAGAGGATATATTGTAAAATCGTTACATAGTAGTATTAGTTATTTTTTGTACTATGTTACCAATTATTTTTCAAAACAAAAGTTTTTATAATTTTGTCTAATTATTCACTTAAAAAAATATAGAAACTTGTATTTTGAAAATTATTAGTATACATAGTATAAACGATTTCCAACGTTTCTATGAAATGGTTTTACGATATTTGCCCTTTTTAATAATTTAAACAATTAAACTCGCAAACACAGCATAAATAAAACCTGTGGCCTTAAGCAATATAATGTATATGGTAATGAATATGTTTATTTCTGCCATTTACATTAAAAATATTTTACTAACTAATGAATATAGATTTCCGTGAAAATATGTTTGCACTATATTAAGTTTCAGTGTGTTCTCTGCACATCTGTAGCTGCTTCGCGTTTATGTGCAGCGTGTCTTTGTGTAAAGGCGTCACTTATTTGGCTGAGCCAACCACAAAAATGTTCCTGCGACACCAACACGTGTGGTGATCAGCGAGGAGAATCAGATGCGCCGAGAGATAAAAACCATCCAATCTCTGAACATGAAGCTGAGCTGCAGATGTGCACATAAGTCATTGGAACAAGTTGACGCAAAATTCTTCTCGCGAAAATAAGTGACAGGTATGGGTTAGAACGTGTTGTAGTATGCATTATGTAGTTCTTGCACGATACTGGTGAATATTATCATGATTGTGAAACTATATCCTTGCAGGTTTAACTTTCAGAAGCAGGGAAATGTCCATCCGTACAAAGCACAAGTCATAACCGGGCACAATACTCGTAGTGACAATCTCTGAACCTAACAGAATTGAAGTGATCGTTATGTAAGTTGTTTTCCTCGTCCATGTTCCCCTGATTCTCTCTCCTGGTATCGGTCACATAGCTGTACAACAACCACATGTCAAGGTGAACGATCATATTAAGAGGGCTTTGTAGATAAATAAACGCTAAGTTCTACAATTGAAATGTACATTTTTTGAAAGTCAATATAGAAAAACTACAAAACAACAATCCTTCATAATTGTATTTGCCAACTTTATGAGCAAACAATTACCGGGAATGATGAATTTGTAAAGCGTGATCTCTTGCGCCGCAATTAAATTTACGATATTTCGGTGTCAGAGATTGTTCTTCAGATATACGTTACTCGAGAAAAATGTTGGCTTAGAAAATGAGCCAAAACTATTGTCTGAGATTGCTGTTTTCTGATTTTTGCAAAGTGGCTTCGAGAAGGTTACAATTCTATATTGATGCTTTTAGCGCTGAATGATATACCACGCACACTTTAAAAGGCATTTTTTTGTGGATTCTGCAGATATAGGCAAGTAATTCCACTCGTTAAACGCGTCGATGGAATAGGGAGGTAGGGATGGTGTGTTTAAATTTGCCTGAACACTTTCTAATATGCAGCTTGTACCTCGGTGTGTTCATAAAGCATCAATTTACAACCATCTTTGGAAATTTGTAGCTGATGTAACTAAAAACATGATTACCAAGCTCCACAAAAATGTCCTGAAAGTTACTTCCTCACGTTGCTGTAGCTATCAAAATATCACCCGTTATCGTAAATTAAAATCACAGAAACCTGCATTGCTTTTTTAACATATTTTCACAAATGAAATTACAGGATCAACGCTTAAAGTCCTGCAGAAAAACATTGTCTACGAAAACACTTTACACGCTGGTATAGTAGGCTACTTCGCGCCTAGAGGCGGTGAGTAGAGATGACGGTACATTGCGAACATGTTTTTAGTGCCAACATTCCCTTGAAAACACTGTAGTTTCTTTCGACATATATGATTGGGTGATGTACGTCTGGCACAACGTAGCTGTCTGGATACAAATAACAGGCATCAAATATTTCAATCTCGGAATTCATATTGGCTCAGTCAAATAGGGCAACAGCTCCACGTACAAGAGAAAGACAGTAATAATTAGGGCTAGGAATATTTCGCGAGTTCAACGACCAACATGCTAGAATCCATTATCCTGTGTATACCGAAGCCCTACTATTTGTACATTACCAGCTACTCATTCAGACAGCAGACAATGAACGAATAGACGGGGCTTGAGTATGCATAGGACATTGGATTCTGTCATGTAGGTCACTGAATTCGCGAATTTTTCCTCGCTGAACGTGTGTTGGAACCCAGCAAGCAGTAAAGTTTTCCCGCGATAAACCATCATCTTTACCCATTACCAATAACAGTGCTCAAGTGGCAGAAATATTCCCTGTGCTAAACATTTAACATTGATCTTTCTAAAATGTCAGACTGTTAAAATGCTGATCCACGGGTGCGTTCTCATAGCTACACGCTGCAACATAAGGATGGATGGAGTATAGCAAGCTCTCTTCCCGGCTAGACGGGGAACATTCTGTATCTAGCGGGACTGCAGTTGACAGGCGGGACGCAGCTACGCTTCGAACAAGGGCTGCCTTAGCCCGAGGCGGCCAATTAAAACATCCACCCTCTTCCCTCTTCACCCCACACCCACTGCATTCCCCCACCCACCCCCTCAACCCACCCTACCGGGCGCTTCTCTCAATTACCACTTCGTAATCGTCCGCAAACACGACCGCTCGCTTCCCCCGTACCGCCATCCCGCGACTAACCGACGTCACAGAACACCAACCGCCTGCAGAAGTTCAACTGTTGCCCGACAAAGCGACACCATAGTCAAGTGAAGAGATATTGGTCAGTACATAACATCTAGGTCTCTAGCTTTGGTGAGGGGTGACATGATGTTAGTATGGACCAGCTTCGGAATGAAAGGGCAGGGGAAACGGGAGATCACCGAGAAAACCTGTCCACCTGCGGCAGGTCTGGCATATTTCCCACATGCGAAAATCCGGGAACTAACCCCATCGAAATCATCGTCCGCAATTGAAGTTTCTGATCATCTGTTACACTGAAAGTTTAGTTTTTTTTTCTTTAGTCAAAATTTTGAAAAAAAAAAAAATTGAACACGATAAATGGATAATAACTATTCCTCAATCAAGACAGTGCAAAACTTACAGTACAGTAGTTCATCACATCTTAATGAAAGCCGAATATCTCTCAATAGCAATAAAAACAGAATAACGCAAAAGTAACATAAATTGTAACACTATTTAAATTACTTTTTGAAATAAAGGAGGTACGCAGATTCCATTTATGGAATTTCGTGTTGTGTATGAACTATGCTGACTGAAGAATACTCTGGTTATTATTATTTTACTTTCGACAGGCATCTGCTTCGCAACAGAGTATGTAAAAATAAACTGCACCGGGTCACGTCTGTAAATACGAACAGAAATTCCGACGACTTTCATAGAATATAACGTTGAAAACGAATAAATTGTTAAGATTTTTAGAATGATAATTTGGAGAAATATTATCCTAGAGAATATATAATTGGATACATGACGAGAAAACACTTCCCCACTGTGGGGCAATTTTTAATCGAAAACTTTGGCGTCGCTTTCAAAGTGCGGAATTTTGGCATCACTGGTTGTCACTGGTTGTGCTTTAGAGTTATGGAACCTGTTAATTGACTTCAATTGAGTAAAAAAGTTGTCTATTGTAGATTTATTTTTGTACAGGTCTTGAAATACAGGCTTATTACAACTTAATTTTTAGTACTTAGGCCTATTTATGTGCTACGCATTCTTGAACTTTAAAGTCTTCAAAATACCTATGTTATAAAGTGGAACAGTCTCTATCTCGACCAGTGCGTAAAGAAATGAAAAATTTGCCATATGATATGGTGACATAGTAGTCTTCACTTACCTATGTACGCCGGCACACCACCTAATAATTCACTGGCTGGTAGCATTTATGAATCGATATTAAACTGAACCACTGAACTCATTATATTTCCTAGAGGGTAGTGTGGAGTTGATCGAGTAGCTGTTCTCGTGAACAATTGGACACGTGTTAATTTTACCCTGGTTATATTATTTTTCGCCCCTGCCCCCAACACTCGCGAGAACTTTCGTAAGAGGCTACTGTAGACAGTGCCTAAACCGACGAAAGTAAGCAAGGCCAGAAGTAGATAACTAGTTTGTCGGTGCCTTGATGTTTGGGCACTCGTACGAGGATTAGGTAATTATGACCGAAGTGCTGTAACTGGGTTTTCATGTAAACACTACACATAAGGTATTACATTTTCCCGTGTTTTTAAATTAAGTTTTCAAGTGTTCGAAATACAGATGCAGCTGTTGGTGTTTTATACAGTAAAAATATCAATATTTGCAATCCGCAGTATTGTTGCATGCTGTGCTTCTGAGGGCTGGCTGGCAGGAAGATGGTCGAAACACCTTACGACTAGCCCACGATTCACGAGCCGGGATGCCCCATGATGTAAACCCCGACGAACTACGTCATAGAGACCTATTTGAACTGCACCTTAACCCTACTAGGCCGGCCTACGAGGCTCAAGTCACATCCGAAACATGATATAATGTATATTTTTGGACCCATGTAATTCGGTTAATCCCCGGAATTTGGCGAGAGTATATAAGCCCCAAATCGACATATTTGGGGAGTTCGCTATGGTCGTGCTAGAGGAAGGTACTACGCTTGTGGAGAGAGACTGCTGAAGCTATCTTGGTGACGTAAGAGTCTACTGTGAGGCTGTAGGTGCATACTTTCGGAGCAGTACTGGGCGAAACAAGAGGACTGCTGCTCCGGGTCGACGGACAAGGAGGTGCGCGACGGGAGTCGAACCGAAGATCTCAGGAGTGAAGATAGTGGTGCACTCGGGGTGCTGCGCAGCACATGGTGAGCCATCATCACTTCGGACTGTTAGGGCTGTACATTGCCTTATTTGAAAGACTGTTAATTAATACATGACTGAATTTTATTGTGATTTGTAGTATTTAAGGAATTAATGCTAATCATTGGTGTGCTTTAATTGTCAAAGTCTATTAACGTTTCTAAGGCACAGTAGTAATTGTGTGCGTAATAATAGTGCTGTGAAAGTTATGGTTGTTTTCTGTTTTGTGAATTATTGTAAGCTTTATGAACTAGTAAATCAATACCTTGATTTTTTACATTTCTATTTATACCAGATTTTTTTTTTTTTTGTTATTTTATACACAATATGTGACTAAATTTCCATCTTATGAAATTTCTAAATTTCTCATAGTTTTCGTGTAATGGTTTCTTAAAGTCATATTTTCCATGATTCCGTTTTAAGAACTACACTAAAACAAACTGATATATCAAACTCAAAGAAATCACACTGGATAAAGACATTACAGGCTGTAACGATATGCTCAGAAAAATAAAGAATAAAAATTGTTTGTATTTTTAAAATCTGCTGAAACTGAAAACAAAACTTAAAAAAATGCAATGGTCGTTTTTTAAATACAGATAATTTTTATTCTTTATTTTTATGAACATGACATTGTAGCCGGCAGTGTCTTTATCCACTGTGACTTTTTTCAGTTTGGTGTATCAGTTGGTTTTAGTGTAGTCCTTAAAACGGAAACATGCAAAATATGACTTTAACAAGCCATTACGCGTAGACCGTGCCCTTAAGGAACCATCCCAGCAGTCGCCTGGAGCGATTTTGTAAAAACCTTGGAAAATCGAAATCAGGATGGATGGGAACCGAGTTTCAAACCCGAATCCTCCCGAGTGCTAGTCAATAGTGTTGCCGTTGAACCACCTTGCTTGGTGTGTATTGATAAAATATTTCCTACAGTCTACTCTTTAGGAAGTTCTTTTTACAGTGGAGTTAAAATGCAAAGAAAAGAAAGCTGTTAGCTCAACAGAAGGACAGTGTTGTTAGGTTAAGGAAATGCATTGCTGTTCCTTAAATATTGCAAAACCATTCTATAAACTTATCTAAGTTCAATTAAGACGCCCACCTGCCTGCCTTGAAGTCAACGTTGCAGCGTGCTAGCAGTACTATTTTTTTTCTAAGAATTCTCTAAACGTGTTTCTAATGTGTGCATTTACGGAAAGAACAAACACTTTAAACGATGTCGGAATGGTAGTTTCAAAATAGCACGTTAGTTACGATGATCATTTTGATTCCCCTTAAAATGGCTAAAAACGGCATGTTCAGTCGACTTTATCTAAACAAGTAATTACGGTATTTGTGAAAAACTACGGTAGAAAGGTGTATTGGATTTATTTTAAAACTTTCCACCAATAAAAATATGGGGTCGCCACTGAAAGTGTTAGTCAGGCGAGTGATCTATGATATCACTGCACGCCGTTTCAGTGTCTTGCTGTAGAGGCGATACCGTACCAGACGAGTCGGTCAACATCGCTCTTGGCACCGTGCCTCACTCACACAAACACACGGCCAGTAGCGGGCGCCTTAAAGGTGGGTTCACAATTGATAACATGTAAGCATAGAACATAGGTCGTTCGCACAGTAACTAACCTCTATGAATTCTTACCTACTTACCGATTCACAACATCAAACATATGGTCGTGTGCATATAGATGCTGACATAGGAAATTGTAATATTTAATTTCTCGTGCATACACATAGGGCAGCAACCAATCACAGCAAACGATTTTGTGAGTGTCCATCATGTTGGTTTAACTTCCAGAAATACAAAACAACCAATCAAAAATAAAATTAAAAATTTTAATTTTAAAAGCAATATTTCTTTGCTGTGAATTATATTTTGCGCAGTGCAGTACATGGGAACTTTGCTCCTATATTTTCTATTATCTCCTAATATGATTCCACTTCAAATATGTTTCAAAGGCCTTCGGGTGACTTGAATACAGCAACGAATATTTCAGATTAGTCGAAAAAAAAAGGTATAACTGTCACAGCGGATGGTGAAATGAGGAGGAAAGGTCTGCCACAGAACGTAGCGCGTGAGGGATGGCTGCTCGACTCATTACGAAGTTTCCCGAACATTGCCGAACAAAGAACCACTTTTACGCTCCTGAGATGCAATGGACCGGGGTGGGTGCTCGAATAATAACGAAGTTCCCCGAACATTGCCGAACAAAGAACCACTCTTACGCTGCCGAGACGCAAGGGACCGGGGTGGGTGCTCGAATCATAACGAAGTTCCCCGAACATTGCCGAACAAAGAACCACTCTTATGCTCCCGAGACGCAAGGAACTGGGATGGGTGCTCGAATCATAACGAAGTTCCCCGAACATTGTCGAACAAAGAACCACTTTTACGCTGCCGAGACGCAAGGGACCGGGGTGGGTGCTCGAATAATCGCGCGCCGCACTCCTTGTGATTGGTGCTTCGACCTCATCCTTTCCCTCAGTTCAGCGCCACAGCTGCCGTCCCGTTACTGTTATCTTGCTCGCGAGAGGCGTAACGTGAAGAGTGAAGCTGCCTCGAACTTTGCGTTCGATTGGACGGCTTGTCGTTTGTGCTTTATGAAGCGCTGCGTTGTCGGACTTTGTACTCTTCTTCAACTAAGTTTTTCTCCATCTACTAGCAAAGGGCGTGGCCAAGTTTTATCCTAACATTGGTACACATACAATCACAGAACAGTCAATGATTTTGTTTTCTTGGTATTGTCGCAGTTATACAGGATGTCGCATATTAAGAACACCACGCGAATCCTGGTCTGATTTGGAAATAGGCATCTATGTGGCAAAATGCTATAAAACGACATTTTACGTGCACAATTTGGCAAAACTGCATGGTGATAGGCCAGGTATTATTTTGGTATGTTACGTCGAGTAAACATGTGTTTGGGCTGCTCGGTATTTAAACGTGCACCCTGCTCGGTATTTAAACGTGCACCCAGAATATTCAGGTCAGAACAGTAGTAGTAAGATATTTGTGGAGACGAGACTATTTATAGTGCTATGTTGCTATATTATGCATGCGAAACGTCATCGTTTGAGCCACGATTTTGTGGCGAAAATAATTTTGCACCATTTGGTTTGAATGTCTTATGCGCGCATCTGCAGTTCGTCTTCATGGTATCACTCTAAAAATTGTTTGCTAATTTACCAGACGTGCGTATAGGAGCGCTAAGAAAGTGGGTATGGTAAAATAATTTCTCAGACTTCTATGGTAACACTCCTAAACCGTTTTATAAAACAGTCAAATGTATACTGAATTTACCAGACTTGTATTGTAACAACTGTAAAGATTTGCATATTTACAAGGCGGAAGTATGGTAACTGTCCCGTACTGCGTCTGGGATAGTAACGTACTAAATATTTTAGGAAGTTATTTTACAGTGATAGGTGATTGGATGTTTTATCTCTTACTTGACATGGGAATCAACTGGAAAATCCCAGCAGCACGAAGTCACAACAACCCTACGCTGATTGGTGCTGTCAAATGAGAGACGTGTCTGAACAAAGACACTGCCAATAACCATAAAGTAAAGCTACCGATAAGATTGTAAGGCATTGAAACAAAGTGATGCAGACATCTGTTTGCAACAAAATCGTGGCTCTAGTCATCGTACAACATTTTGCAGTTAGTATTTTCGTTTCAAATTTAGCCCATAATTCGCGTTGTTTTTTTTTCTGAAAACTCTGTATTTAAGAGTGCATAGTATATAAAACAGCGCCAAAAGCACCAGTTTAGAATTGTAGCCTTCTCGAAGCCAAATTGCAAAAATATAAAACACAGCAATCCCAGACAAACTTTTTGTCAACTTTCTGAGCAAAACTTTTTCCTGTGTAATGTATTCTCTGACGCCGAAATCTCGTACGTTTAATTGCGGCGCAAGAGATCACGTTTAACAAGTGCATCATTCGGGGTAAATGTTTGCTAATGAATTTCGCAAATGTAGTTATGAAGGATCGTTGTTATGTAGTTTTTCTATGTTGACTTTCAAAAAGTGTACATATAAATTGTAGAACTCAGCGCTTATTTATCTGCCATGCCCTCGTAAGGAGGATGAAGCGCAAAAGCAGAAAATTTTCACAATTTTCGACATAATTTTTTCCCCTTGCTTATTATCGAAAATCAAGGTTCAACAATCAGGAAATGATACTTTTGTACAACTTAGTACATTACTACATAGTCACGGACTGTCTTATTTATGGAGCAGTGATGGCAGATAGGAAATAGATACAATTTTCCTGTCTGCTATCAGTGCTCCGAAATTTTTGTGACTAAGTAAGAAGGTGTACAAAAGTGAAATCTACGGATTGTCGAGCCTTGATTTCCGATAATAGGCGAGGGTAAAAAATTACGTCGAAAATTGTGAATATTCAATAATTTGGCGCTCCATCCCCGTGAAGAACCACAGTTGAATTGGGTAGCGTGACGGTTACCGCATAACTTCACGTTGACTGAAGGAGGGGGTATATGTCTGTATATCTTCCCTGGATACTAACTGATTACTACAGACTCAAAAATGTTGCAAGTTGAATGACCTGCCAGCTGCATGTTGCAGTCCTGTCTACACTCTACGACTCTGACCCCAGATGTTAGCTCATTGGCCGCTGCTGTAATGAGTCATCAATTGAACGTACAAAAACCGCGAGGAGGTAAGTTAAATGCATGTCTTTTTTATTCAGGTTTTCTTTTGATTCATTGAAGACGTTTTGGTCATCACCAATATCGAAGTCTTTGGATCCGCAAAAATACATAATTTTATATTTGTGCCAAAGGCTGTTCAACTTTTACACATAAGATAAAATATCATTTCACCAAATAAAAGAAATTCATGTCCCATAGTTTTAGCATAATCACCTATCAAAGTCACGAAATGGTAGTTGCGGCGTAGCCAAAATTGAAAACAAATTATGAAATTGCAGAAACAAGATAATCAATTTGCTACTTAATGATTTGAGCTACTTCAAGACACTTTTGTAAACACAAAGGGATACATTTTGTATTTTTTTTAATTGATAAAAATTAGTAAATTTTTGCGTAACTTTGACTTTTGGCTACTACTGAAATTTTTAAAGCTAACTTCTGTCAAACATGTTATAAAGTGCATTGATACACTGACTTTCAGTTCCTTTAAATTATAATTCATTAGTTAATTACTATTTTATTTTGTCTACACCGCATGACGCGTGTATGGAGAAACGGCAAATTGAAGAAGCGGGGGAAACGAGAGATACCCTAAAAAAACCCGCCGACGAGCGGCAACTTCCGGCGCGATTCTCACGTGCGAAATTCCGGGAACCAACTTTACTCCCCCCCCCCCTTTTCTCTCCAACAATATGGCATAAAACAGGCATTCTTACTTCCTATCTCAAAAGTGAAAGTATAAACACACTTTATTTGTTAGTAAAACAGGTTCTGACTGTACACCTAAAAAACTTCTACCTACGAAGTTTGAATTTGTAACCAAATTTAAAGCAATTATTTCTTCATTGACCAAATAAGTAAAGTATTTCTATTAAATTTCTTTGTAAATGATTTACTGCAGTATACAGGAACACTGATATTCATCTGCAAATATTAACTTTTAAAATTTAATATCTTTATTGTATCATTAAAATTTACACTCAAACAGCCAAATATTATAAAAATATTCGGCGTATTAGAATGTTCGAAAATGATAATCTGTAGAACTAACTCCTTTTTAAGAGTTTCATGCAAAAAGTATATAATTTTTAAATATATGTTTTTTTTTTTTTTTTTTTTTTTTAATCTGATATGCTAAGGAACAACTGATTTAATTTTCGTTTTCCCTTTTAAAGCGTATTAATCTTTTCACCCACTCAGCAATTGTCATTCACGAATAAAACATTTTTGTAAGGATAAATCAAACAAAAGCCAGTCATCTAAAGAACCTGGCAAATATTACAAGAAACAGCATAAATTAACTCTAACTTCGTTCTACGCAGCGTGTAAGAATACTATTTGTCTGGTCGATAGCGACAAATGACAATCGTTTACATAATTACCGGCGTGGGCAGACAAAGATGGTGGAAAGGGGATAGGGGATCACTTCTCCTGTCCCCCCACCCTCTTTCCGCCTGACGCGTTAAGTGATTGGGCCCGTGTGACTATTATGGCCGTGGGTAATTCAGCGTTTGATATACAGTAGATGGCATTCATGATGAGCCCAGGGGCTTGGATAATTCCGAGTAGGGAGGTGGCCTCCACATAAACACATCATCCACTGATGGGGCGACGCAGTTCGTGCGTGCTACACCCCTGCTAGGAACCTACCCTTGGCATCGAGCCTCAAACAATTGTGGCATCTACAAGAGCCAAGTCCTCGCAAAACTTCATGTCGTACACAAACTTAAGAATCGTACACAGCTGGCGCATGAGCATTGGTGCAGCGTGTTAGGAGAAAGTTTTCCAAAGATATACCACTAAACGTGTGCGTTCAATGTCCGTACAAAAAAAAATTGAATACAGATATTTATTTGCGATAATTTGCGTTTGGAATTGAATATCGTAATTGTATCACTAAAATTTACACTCAAATTACAAACCAATATATATTTTAAATGTACTGTACTCTTTAAATGTTCAGCGTAATAGAATGTTCGTAAATGCTTATCTCCTTTTAAGAGTCTGAGATTTTAAAATGTTTGTTGTAACGGGAGTTTACAATTAGACTTTATTGGTTTGTGGACTTACACCATTGCTCATGTTTTGCTGACCAAACCTGTGTTGAATGACAAAGTAGGCTATTAAAACGAACAAGAAAAAACTAATATAAAACACATACACAAAAATAAAAAAAATGCAATTCCAGAAGAAATATGTTAGTTTTTTTCCAATAACTTAAATATTAGGCTAGAATTCTTTGTTGCACTGAGAAAAAAAATTTGTTGGTGCAAACAAAATTTGTTTGAATCAACCAAATCATTTGTTTGTATAGGGGCAAAAAAAATATTTGTTTGCTAGTACCAAATTATTTTGTTCCCTTGATTTGTTTGAGGCAAATAGCTGAATTTTGTTAGCAGTACCAAATATTTACTGGTCATAAAAATATTTCGTTGGCAATATCAAATGCACATGCAATTTTTTAAGAACTAAAAAAATATATTTTATAAACTTGAAAAATTCCTAAAATTTTAATAGCAAAAAAAAAAAAAGTATAGCTGCGCCGGGATTTGATCCATTATCCCTTCTCTTGCCTCTTTCTGCCCATGACCTATCCAACTGAGCTACGAGTGCTTCCATGACAGAAAAATTGTTATTTGTAAAGGAATAGTTAAGACGTGCACCGCAGGGTCGCAGCACAAAGAACGAGTCGTGCAGCTGCGGTGTTTTTCAAGTTAATAGCATTTTCTTTTGTGATCAATCGAATTAACTTCTTTGAAATTGTTATAGCTAAAATTAAGATACTAGATTTATGCTGATTAACAGTTTAGACGTCCTACTTGTGGCACAAATTTATATTTAGAATGTTCAGGTATACAGTGTTGTCGCTTACGTGCGCCAGCATTCCATCTTCCGCAAGTTAACCAAATGTATTTAGTTTCGCCAACAAAATCATTTAGTCCATCGAAAAAAATTTGTTGGTTCAAAGCACTTCACTTATAACTAACAATATTATTTTGTTGACAAGTTGTAACGAGTTGTTTGTTTACACAAAATATTTATTCGACGTCCTGTAGTAACCAAATATACGTTTGGCACAAACAAATTGCGTTTAAATGAATAATTTGGTTGAGGGAAATAATTAAATTAGTTTGGAGGACTCCAAGCTTGGTCTTGCCAACAAAATATTGTTTAGCTGAAGCAAACTTCATCCAAACAAATATATTTATTACAATGAAACAATTCTTTCTCTCAGTGTGTCTAATATAACAATTATTTGAAGAAAAAACTGACAGAATTGTTCTGGAATTGCATTTTTTTTCTATTTTTGTGTGTGTTATATATATATATATATATATATATATATATATATAATTTTTTGTTCGATTTAGTACTTTGTCATTCAACACAGATTTCATCAGCAAAACATGAGCAATTGCGTATGTCCACCAACCAATAAATTCAAATTTTAAGAGTTTCATGTGAAAAAAATTTAATTTTTAAAAGTGAGTTTTTTTAATACATCATGCTTAGAAACTTATTTTCGGGCACATTAAAATGGTCAAAAACAGCTTTTACCAGACAGCTGTTCTGTGAAAAACACATACTGGAATTTCATAACAAAAACAGAGAAGCATGCACTGGACTTTACTTTACACTGTCCATAAATAAAACAAATACAGGGTCACCGCTTATTGTCTCATAGGAGTAAGTCAACGCCTGAAACACTGCACGCCGTTTACGCGCCTCGCACATAAAGGCGACACTGTTGTTAATTTACGAGCAAGTATAGACCTTATCACCTGCTTGTTTCAGACGCGGCGTCTAGAGCCAGCTGTATATATTGCAGTGATCTCTTCTGACTTCTCTTGTTGGCCGACACACTGTGTGTCAAGCCCACGACCGTAGAAGAACAGGTCTGGACACTCGCCTGGAAACTTGACCTCCTTGTTGTTTGGCTGCAGTTCACCAAGTTACCGACAATATTGTGTTTTATTGGCACTTCTGTTAGGGAGGTCGGACCCAAACTCCGCCCACTGCCTTCCCACTAAGATAAACAATTTATCAAAACGTATTTTTTAATCGATTTATGAAATACTTTCTTCGCTCACAAAGGCTCCAACAATCTTTATTTACTTTATAAATTTAACAATGGAAAAAAGTTGTCGGAGTTTGAGTCCGACAGCCCTAACTGAAGCACCAATAAAACACAACATTCTCGGTAACTTGACGAGCTACAGCCAAACAACAAGGGGGTCAAGCATAATACATTGGTAGATAGGCGAGTGTCCAGACCTGTTCTTCTACGACCGTGGTCAAGTCTGAAGGTATTTTTAAACGAAAGATGTATGTTCAGCTGCAGATTACCTAATATTCTGAAATGCGGACACTCATATATACGTAGTGCTAGTAATTTGTGGTAAAAATAATTATGCAATAGTTTGTGAAGAGTGAGTGAGTGTAGAGATTTTGGTCATCGCTTAACATCGAGCTCATTAGCGCTGATGAGGGGTGACATGAGGTGAGTATGGAGCAGCGCCGGAATGAATGGGCGGGGGAAACGGGAGATCCCCGAGAAAACCCGCCGACCAGCGGCATCGTCCGGTACGATTTCCACATGCAAAAATCAGGGGTCCGACCGCGGCGGGGAATCGAACTCGGATCGCCTTAGTGGGAGGCGAGAGGCCTGACCCCTCGGCCACCGCGGACGCTGCAACATGTTGTATCAATGCACAACGCTCACATCTGCCTCTCTGCTTCGTGGCTATTGGCAGAGTGTATTTGTGAAGAGAAGTAGTTCATTCAACTGTGCCAATCAGAATAATGTTACTGCGACATCACACGTCTGTGATTTGACGGTAGATCCCCAAGACCTTAAGAGATAAAAACAGCCAATCACTGACCATGAAACAGAGCTGCAGATGTGCACATGAGGCATTGAAACAAAATGTTGCATAATTCGTTTCACAAAAAACCACCAGCTATACATATTCGGAATCTTTAACGTCACCGAATGTGTTGCGAACGAGTACCGACCAGTAGATTTAGTTTACCCAGCAGAAGAGGCAGCTAGTATATTTCCCTTCAAGTCTGCTAACAGCTCTGAGTTCCAAAGTCACAATCCTGGAAGTTAAATAATATTAATTAAGAACAAATAAAAAATTACTCAGTGTATACATTTTTCAAAACAGTTTTAAACAACAAGTACGCTAAGTAATATATGCGACATAAAAACTAATTTCTTAAAAGCTATATCATGTATGCAAACATGTCTGTATATATTGTAACGAATGCATTTCAATACCATACACCCGATTTCGATGAAATTTTACTGAGTTTTTGTGTCGGTGCCCGTGAAGTTCCCTGAAAAAAAATAATAAAGAAATTAATTGTAGAAAAATTAGGGTTGGATACCGAGCAGAGGTGCAGAATGGGTTACACAAAATAATTGTATCAATTTTTTTTAATGTTTCTGAAACACTTTTGCACCATTTTGAAATTTTGAAATTTTTCATTTCGTGAATAATATCGCAATACATTGTAAACACTGCTCGAATGAAGTTGCGGACATCAGCTAGTTTAAAATTTATTCCAGAAAAATATAATGGAATATTGAAGAAAATCTTTGCTCAGTTACAACATAATTGAAATTAATTTTTCTTAGAATACTAACTTTATTGAAATATTTTCATTTATATTTGATACATTTATTTTATCGTTAATATTCAAATATAATTTGTAATTATAAACTAAATAAGAATAATTATTTCGGCGTCTCCCTACCACTGCTCCAAACGAAATCATAATTTAAAAAAAACTACCTAAGTCTACAATTTAAAAAAAATGGTGTTGTTACTTCACGTGGTAGTATGATTTGTGTTTCGTAGAATGATGTGAATGACGCCACAATTTCTCTTTTGCTACTGCATTATAAACCAGCTTATAGCCCTAGCTATTATACCCACTTTTTTTCCTTCCCTCCGGACTTCAATTTTTTTGAGTTCGCCGTTTCAACAGGAGAATGATGTTTTTTAATGTACACAATATTTCCCAGCAAGTATAACTGTATTACAAGCCACCACTTGCAGTTCCAAAGAAAATATACTTACATCACAGCACTGTATGTCGTTCAAGTCGCTTGGACGTAGATGTAAAGCTTTATTACCTACACCTGTCAGCACTACTGTTGTACCTGTTATACACCAACGCATTCTATCACGGGGAACCACAGAATTGCTGAAACCAATTCAGAAGGCTTGGTACATAAGCCTACCTTCCAATTACCACATGGCATTGGTTTTGAATGATTGATTTCACAATAATCATCATAACGCAACCACATTTCTGTCTTCAGATAGCCACTACACAAACGGACGAAATCTTTGAAAATGGAGTAATTTTAGAGTATATAAAAAATTAAAGAATGCATTCCAAGAAAATATATATTTTACTATTTGTAGTCATTTTTCATATGTCTTCTACGACGTAAAAAAAAGATTCTAACTTTAAAAATCCCGTAAATTATATAAATATTTTCCAAGATAGTAGCCTTTAAAAATATTGGCTTACGTTTCCACTAAATGTGCCAGCCTTATAAATAATTGTTTATTAAATAAATAAAAAACACAATGACATTTATTGAATCACATAGATGCGAATTGAGGTAAAGGGGAGAAATAGTTGGCTTTACGTGTACATAAACCTACAGGTATTACAGTAAATTATTATTTTTTTTGTTAGAATGCTGGCATATAATGACATACATACAATTTAACTTACTGCATCCATTAATTTCAAAAGCTATAACTGGGTACATTTGTAAACGAAATTATTACAGCTGGACTCAATAAAACAAATTTGCTAATTTCGGGAAAGTTATACCGACATGAAGCTGCAGTGCTGTTCCAAGATTAAGAACAAAGACATAAAGAGCAACGTCTTTGATTGGACCTTCCAGGAACATCTGCCGTAGTTCTAACATGTGCGCCAATATTTTTGCAACAACGTGTCGTGCTTTTTTAAACTTGGATGTAAGCGGGTGGCTATTTCGAATTTTAATTTTTTTCCAACTGTACTTGTCCTATCTCGCTATGTTTATTTGACGGGTCAAAGATTGCAAAGGTATTTCCATAGAAAAATATGATAAGTAAGTTTAAAAAATAATAATTTAACAGTCACGAGACCAATGTTTTAATATTTTTTATATAACTCAAAAATATAGAACTCAATTCAAAATATGCTTTATGGTTTTAAATCCCGGAAAACTTAAAAATGCTGTTTTTATAAGACAAAGAATATAAAGTATATGTATGGTATGCGCGTAAACCGAGCACAGGTTATTATTAAGTTGACTTTTTTATAAATACACGAGGTGTGATTTATTTTCCTGTGGAGACTTCTGAATGGCTCGCGGAAAAGAATCGCTTTTTCTTTCATATGGTTTACCGTTGAAAAATTGCGAATATATTGGGTTTGCGCGTCTTCAGGAAATTTCTTAAGCTTTCATGTAGTGTGCGCTTATTCATAGTTATCTGTTCTGAAGAACGGATGGTATGGTATTCCAGATTTTCTTATGTTCACATTTTCTATTGGTTCAGAGTTTTCCAGAGGTTGTGTAAAAAGTTATCCTGAACAACAAGTGGCACAGTTGTTTATGCGTTTCAAAATTCAATTTATTTAAGTCTATTTACCCTTCTTTCGTAGAAACATTGTTCAATTAATACGTATCTGTTTTCTATGCAAGAGATGAACAGATTCAGGCTAATTCTATGGTGCATGTAAAAAAAAGAGTTAACAGAATGACTTGTGTAAAAAAAAACACGCTAAAAGGCACTCAAAGCCTAAAGCGGAAGCCAAAGATTTTACAGGACTGTATATTCTCCAGTTATTATGCTTTCGTAGAGAAACGTAATCGTGCGTAACGAGCGCGTTCGATTTTACCAATTCTCTTTATGAATACCGTAAGAGCTTCAGTTCAGAAGTGGGATTATCCGGGCATACGCCAGAATTTTTATTTCCCCGGAGTTAATGGAAACCTTTTAATTTTTCCTCCCTCGCTCTAAGGGATTTGGAAAGTCCACCGTTCGTACAGAGGGAATGTGCAGACGCACGCAAGCTGTACGAAACACTCGGCAAATTGTTTCGAAAAAGATCTGGGACGTTGGAACTGGATCTGGTCTTTTGAAGAGGCGATTTCAGCACTCTTAACGCAGACTAGTCCAGAATAATTTTCCAGGGATTTGAAATGCCTAGAGGGGACACATAGTTAGGAACAGAATCTCTGATGTGTTCAACCGATTTAGGGTCAGACTACGCTGTCCAATATATTCCCGAGAGTGAAAGCTGTCTTTACATTAGTTAATGCCCTAGTGAAAGGCAGTTTTCACGTAAGGCCTTTATTGCGAGAGGTTCAGTCAGTAGATTCTTGCAGGTTTCTTATTCGTCCAGAATATTTCACGGCATATCTTATAAACTGCTGCGTTACGTATGGCAAATATGTACTGCACATTGGTCTAGTGTCTACATTATTAAAAAAAATATATTCGCATGTAATAGTAATTCTACACGGCAGCAAGCACAACTACATTTATTATTATTTTTTTTTTTCGGTTTATACCTTTCGCCTTTGAAAACGTTCGCCAAATAGCTTTCGCAACGACTTGATAATTTTTATTTCAGTTTAATTCATGCTTATTTCAAACGCATATAAAATATAATTCTTATGATTTGCAAGTAAATTAAATACCAGCATGATAAAAGAAACACAAGAAATGATGGAACAATTGAATGTTATGGTAGATGAAATTAAGAACAGAAGCTATTCTGAAATAAAATCAGAAAAATAAAACTGATTAAATCTCAAGAAAAGAAAATTTAAGAAAACATAGAATTAACGTATAGAGGAAAGGAATAAAAACACAATGAATTCATGAAGAGGTTTTGGCACAGAATAAATATGGAGTAATGTTTAGTCTGTGGTTTCGGGAAGAAAAGAGGTAAACGAAGAGAGATAATGATAAATTAAGTAGCCTACGCAATTATTATAAAAAGATTCATTAGCTTGCTCCTGTTGCTAAAAATGAATCCACTACAAAATAACGAATCAGGAAATTAAAAAAGAAACGTACCTTTAACAAAAAAAATGCATTGTTAACAATGTGCGGTCGTATGATAAACAAATGATTTTCAATAGTACAAATTTTTACGCATTTATGTTCCGTATTTTTAAAAAACATGTTTTGAAAATCATTTTGATAATATCGGAAATGTTTATAAATGAAAATCTGATTATTTGCCTGTTTATGAATTTCTTCGAATTGTTAATTATATTAAGATTGTTTGATTATTTCATTTCATTAATTTCGATTTTATTAGGTCGGTGTAGTTTTCTAATTTTAATTGGAAAAATAGTTAACATAAAAAATGTTATGGTAGATACTACGTAGAAACAAAATATCGTGTCAATATAAAATAATAGCCTAGATCGTACGCTGTCGTGGCTGGAGCCGTGCATATCTCGGCTTACGGGTGGAGGATACGTCCAATTTTTGGTATCTTCCAACATTTCGACAGTTATTGTCGCTGCCACAATCACGATCGCATTGAAGTCCAGTTGTTAGGATACCCACGTACGTATATACTATAAATGCAAGTCAATCACAGCCCAGCTGAGTTGTGGTTGGTCGAGCATTTACGAAACCTCAGGGCTATCTGGCCCTTTATTGGTGCATATTGTGTTCGTTTTCTGATGCCGTTGTAGATGTAAGTTTTTTTTTTTTTTTTTAATTTTGCGGAGATTTAAAATTTTACTGAAGTGAAGTTAAAAAAGGAAAATTAAAAATGTATGAATATTTTTCATGAAGAAATACGTGCTTTGATCCTACAGCAGGGCAGACTGGTGTAGAACCAATCTACAGCATAAAATACTGAGAACTAAATAGAAATGTTGTTACTATTTTAACAGACGCATGGTTACTACAATACTTTTATTTTGTTGTTAATCAAATTTAAATTTTGTTTAACTCCTACGTAGAGTATTAATCTCATGTTTTACATAAAACTTACACGTGTTTACGACTGTGCAATGCGACATTAATTGTACAGTGTCGTCAAGCTTCTGCTGTATGAAATTAAATTTGTAAATTTTCTTTCTGCTGTGTGAAATGAACAAGTGGTATCTCGATTAGTATTATCAAATTCCACAGCTCTTCGGCCATGATATCTAAACAATAACTAAGCCAGCTTTACGGTCGCTCTGCACCAAAAAATTCGAAATAGTATATTTGTACCGACCACTGTCCAACTGTTACAGATTGCATTCGTAGTAATTACCTACATATTAAATATTGGTTTTGTAGTTTTCGTACGAGCCGATGTCAAAGTAATGATCTGAACATTTTCGCCACTTACCCAAAGAGAGAAAAATACTCTATAGTTATGAAATAAAGTAAATGTATTAAGCGAATGAAACATTTGTAATTTCACGTAAAAGTTTTTAAGTGTGCCTACATTTTAAATATATTTTTGAATACTTGTATTATCAAAATAATAAATTTTGAGTGAAAAAATAAAGGTGTCATTCTGTAGCTTCATTCATTTATTTTCATTCAAAATAATTTAATTAGTATCGTCTAAGTATTTTTTACTTTAGGTAAGTAGCAATAATGTTCAAACCATTACTTTCATATGCGCTAGTACAAAAACAATGGAACAGAAAAATACTTTACTTCTGAGAAATTACTATTAATGTAATGTTTAAGCGTTGTACAATGTTTGGTAGGACAATTTTAAAATTACGATAGTATTTTTTTTGGTGCAGAACAGTCCTATGTCTAGGAGGGATGAAAATAACATTATTTGCAAAAATTTTATACGTAAAATAATACAAACCTGAACAGGTTAAGCTTAACAGTAACCTTTATAAAATACGATAGAAACCCAGGAAGAAATTCGTTCTTCCTGATATATAAAATGTTCATACTGCACTATTTAATGGAATAAATCCTATCTAAGGAATGATAACTGAACGCAAATACGCAATAGTGAGTACCTTAATATACAATCACAATTCTCGGGCATTTTGAACTCGTCTGGCATAACCTGGTTACACTCATTTACTTTCGTGAATCATTTAGAATACTTTTGGGGCAGTCCATATGATTTGCTATATTTTAATTAAATTGCTTTCAACTGAATGGTTTTAAATTCAGTAGAACAAACTTCCCACTCTGTGGCCCTCATCGTATAGTACGGAATATTTACGATAGACGAAAATTATTACAATGCGTATAAATTAAAATTCTGTATTTAAAAAAATTGCTTAACACTGAGGTGTTCCACTCAGCAACAATCATAATGTTTCTTGCAACAGTAAACACTGTATGTCTCAGCAAATAGAAATACTTGAACTATTTAAAAATGTTATTAATGTATGGAAAAGTAACGAATAACTTGTTTTTAATGAGCTTGAATCTCTATGCTACATTAAAGCTGTGATTATAAACATCACAGGTACGGTGCAAGGTTCCGGCTAACTCAACACATTGGACTATTTTATGTTTTATTTATTTATTTTTTCATTCTAAGAACGGAAATGTAAAATCTGCAATTATTCTTCAATGTCTAATTACTTTGTGTCACGCTTCGCGTGTTACGGTTGAAGTGTTAACGTATAATTACGACGAAACCAATCTGGTATTTTTTCCTCATAATTTGCTGGACTGTTCACGGTATAAATATACGTTAACCACTTAATCATGCACAATACGTGTATTTTAACGGCAATTAAATATAATTTTCAGCATATTCACAGATCTGACTTTAATTCAGGAGTTAAATAAAATGACAATTGTTGATTCATGCTGAATCTTAAGCGGTAAAAATAAGTTAATGACAATTATTTTTGACGAAACAGTTTTAAATTTAATTCGTTCAAAAAACGTTGTAAAAGGAAAATATTATTTTGTAGAAATATATATTGTTTTTACATTTTAGACATGAAATATTTATCGTTAAATTTACAATATTTATCAGTGAGGCAATATAGTCCATAAGAAATGTCACATAGTTGTCAGTAAAATTTACGCTTGATAAGGTAACTTTATAAAAATTCGTTAAATTTTTAACTTCGTTGCTGCAGAAGCACGTAAGCAATTTATTTAGTCGCAGGTAAATATTTAACTACAGTTGACGGTAAATAGTTTGATATCAACACCTCTGCAAGAAAATCGAAGAAAAAGCGAAGTTAAACAAACGTCAACTGAGGATACATAAAACAAACCCATGAAACACAAATATTTGTCAGTGTCAACAAATACGTGGAAAGAGGAAGTGTGTCGGGGCCTGCAGGAAGATGACAAAACCAGAAGAAACAAAAAACACGTTGAATGTTTGTAAAAAAATATTAAAAAAACACAACGAGAACAACGAAGAAAGCGGAGGGAGGCGAACGCTTAAAGAGTTACATGGCAAAATGACTACGGAATAATTCTAACAGGTGTAGTAAAGGAAGCAAAATATTACATTTACGTAAAAATAAACGCCTAAGAGAAAGTCTCATCTGTGAATGACAAAGTTCTTAAAAATGAATAAAGCCACAAGATCGACGTTTATATATATAAAAAAAGTCAATGCGAACACCTTCGTTGGTAAATTGATGGAGCATTTTTTTTTCTCGTTAGATGAGTATTTAAATATAATTATGTTACACACAGTAAAACTAACACTTTAGACGACCGTTGTGAAAAATTAATACTCAAAACTGTTCTTTGAAGTATGCTTGTATGTACGGTGAAATTTGTACCCTCTGTTTAGTACTTTCACTGAAATATTTAACTACACAACTAATTTTTAAAGGAAATTTTGTTTAAAAGGAAATAAACTTTTATATTTGATATTAACTACATGCCAAATCCTGTAATTTATTAACTACATGTGACTGTTTAATTATTCATTTTAATGGCCGCCCCAGATTCGCGGTGATGTAGCAATTATGGTAATTGAAACGATAGACACACTTGTTAATTATTAGTAGTTATAGCGCTGTATGTCGGTAATATGTGCCAATTACCCAATTATCAGTCACATACCCCGGATTTAATTAGATCCCATTATCTCGGAGCAATGATACATGGCTTTTGCTGTCAAAACACAAGTAACAGAATTTTAGAAGTCCCAAAACCACTCGTTTAATTGTGCTGCAGCTACAACAACGTGTCAACTAAGCAATTTCATTGGCTGTGAATGTTGAACATGTATTTTTCAGAAGCTTTCTAATCTTATGTGATTTCAACTGGTGCTAATAACTTCGTTTTGCCATTTCTTAGTGTATCACGCAACTACGTATTTGGTTTATTTAACTTTTACGCCCTTGTTCCGTCGCATACAGATATTTACGTAGTCCAACGTGCGAAACCTATGTTTATGCTGAACGTTAAATTGAGCACAGCTTAAAATTTTCTTTCAGCTATTTTTTATTCATGTTTAAAATTTTCAATATAGAAACTGTCATGAAACTAAAAACCAGCGTAAACGTTTTATAACATTGAAAACGTATAACCTTTGGCCTCAATAAAATACACTTATTTTTGGTTATTTTAAGTGTTGGGGGAGAGGGGTGCTTAGTTTAAGGTGAACGTATAAATGTTATATTGATCACTTTCAGTGGTTCCGATAAGTCTCTGCATAGTAGAATTAAGAAAATTAATACTTTGTAGTGCAGCTAAATATGACACTTCGCGTACATCCTGACCGAAGCCACTCTACACCGTAACTTTGACAGTCATGTTCAGCTGTTCCATGTACAAACATGTCGACAAGCTCATGCTGTCTTCTCTAGATGTTCCCTCACGCCATTGTGTTTCTACACTGAAAAAAACAAATATCTCTCCCCATCCCTCCGTCAGCTTTATGCCCCAACAGGGACCGTTCCAATCGACCAACACAGCATTATAAACAACTCTCCTATCCTCCCTACCCCTCCGTCATACCCGAAACATTCCCTTTAGCCTGGGAACAAACAAATCATTAATCCCTCTGTCACATTTTCGGCTGAGTCAGGCCCAAACATGAAAACACGGTTCTGGCCTGCCCCTGTTTTTGGCAAAAGTTCAGATCGCGTGGAAATTTCGAGCGTACGCGTCATTGGGAATGATCAGCGAATCCACCCGAACCCCACCCCTTCCCTCTTTTCCCGATTAAAAAAAGTAAAACACCAAAAAAATAAAATTCCCGGTTGCTTTGATGTTTAGTCACATTGGCGTCGAAACGCATGGTTCATTATTCGACTAAATTAATTTACGACACGAGATTCGCTCTTGTTCGCTTCGACTAACACGCAGTCAGACCGCGTGGTAAAGCAATCGACACGAACACGTTTTTTACGACAGAACAATGATGAGCTGTGGTATCACCCAGAGTGGCGCAGTTCGGGATTGACGGAAATATAGTAATGCTATTACATAAATTGTCACTAGCGATACCACACAGGACTTTCGTGCTTGTTCTCAAACCGACGATAGTTGGATCCGAATTCATATTTCCATCTGGTTTCAGGAAATTCCTCACATTCGAAAGTAGTCATCTTTTGATTGATACGGTGAAGAAAACACCAGTCTTTGAGATTATGAAATAACAGAAAAAAGAGACTCTTTTATGTTTCCCATAGTGACAGTGTAAAGTTTATCGTTTAAGTAACTTATTTCAAATCGTACGACGTGGTTTCTGTTACTTCTTACTCTAGCATTGTATCCACTCCCGTAATAAGTTAACTTTACTTTTGTCAGCTGTTTCCCGTTGAAAATAATTTAGAAAGCGAGAATTTCAAATAAACCATCGATATTTTTCTTGTGCGCTGTGGTACCACTAATTTATACAGCCACTGTATTTTATTCACTCACCACGTTGAAATCAAACAAACAGTCAAACTTTCCCGCGACAAATCATAGTTAGAGATGACGGAATATCGCGAAAATGATTTGTGCCAGCATACCCTTGAAAACACTGTGGTTTATTGCTACATATAATTGGGCGATGTACGTCGAACACAACATAGCCTTATGCAGACCAATAACAAGCATTACATTCTACAATAGCCGGATTCTTGTTGACTCAGTCAAATAAGGTAACAACTCCACGTAGGCTACAAGAGAAAGACAGTCATCTTCCGATAAGCTGAACGTATGTTGAAACCCAGCGAACAGTCAGGTTTTCCCGCGATAAACTATCATTAGAGGAACGTAAATTTCGCAGATACATTGCAGGTCAGGTTGAAAGCCAATTATATATACTTCATTGTCATGTCTGTGACTTGCTGGCGGCTGTTATGAAACACGTTTGTCTACTGCAAGCCAGTAGTAAATAAGGAAATAATGCGAAGTGCTATCGCTTGCTACCTGCTTGTACGGTTATAAGCCAATAGATAATCGAGTGTGGCCAGTGCGTGTACAGGACTGACAAGTTTAGGCTGCTGCCAGATGAATCCGCAAAATGGACGTACCTCTATCATTAGAGAAGGTGATTTATCACGGGATAAGTTGATTGTTTGCTAGACTTCGATGTAATGTATTAATTTCTCACGCTTATATTTCGTTACTGGCGCGTCCATATTTGACTGGGCCAATGATAACTCTGGTGCTCTAATACTGGACGTCTGTGATTCGTCTGTAAACAACTAGACTGTGCTACATAACCGCCAGCCAATAATAAATGACACAGGACGCTACACTGATTTGCAGAATACGCTGGCAGAAAACATTCTCGCGATAAATCACCTTCTCTAACTATCATCTATAACAATCATCTCGAACTATAACGTTGGCCAGACCCGTTCTATCGCCAACTTATGAGGTAAACTCGGGCAGAATCCTTGCGTTCTCTTCGGTCACGAGTTACGGGAACGCACGTAGGCCATTTACATACAGAAGTCGTTTGTACCAATGACGAAGCCGGCCGCCTGGCAACGGCGCGACCCCTAGCCGGCAGATAATGGAATAAGACAACGAAAACAGCTGGGCGCGCAGGGGGAAGAGAGGAATGGTAGAAGAAGAAAGGGGGAAAGAAGAATCGATGACAAACAAGATACAATCAATCACCAGGACCGCCCACGGGGCGGCGAATACGGTATATCTCGCGGCGAATAACAAACAGCGAACGCCAGAACCCCAAACGGTCATTATGGAAATAAGTTGGCTTTTAAGTCATGAACGAGAGAGAGAGAGAGAGAGAAAGATTGCGATGGTACGTATTTAGCTGATCGCCCGATACTTCATGCTCGCACAAGACCTATAGGAAAATCAATATACGTAAACTGACAACCATTCTATAACAAGTAAGAGCACTTCGTTAAGGGAAAGTGTTAAGACAGTTTTACTGTACTTTCCGTTTTTGACCCATAACATGTTTTTTCTATTTGTATTATCAAAATGTTCCCTTCGACAAGGCATAGGATATATTCTTGATAAAATGACTGACATATATAGCTAATATTGGAATCCTTTATCAATTTGTCATGAAGAATCATTGCAAGATATCTATAGGTTAACTTAAAAGAATTCTCTTGCAGCGTCTCTGCGTGACAAATCGTTGAAACATCCCATTATTATTTATGTCAGACAGTTTACCCATAAACCCTATGCTTTTTTTAATAGAAAATTTTGATAACTTAATTAAAATAAATGTTACGGCTCAAAAACTGAAAATACAATCAAATTGTCTAACACTCCTTCTTAAGGCCTTGTTATGGAGTTTTGCAGTGATTTCGAAAATATTTTTCAATTGCTACCTAACGCTACTATCAAAATTTCGCTGCACAGTTTTGACACTTATATGTTATAATTTGTAGCTGAATTTTTTGTAGAATTATACTGAACGGTTTTTTAGACTTCATTACCCAAAGTTCCACGTTTTTCGTCGTGAAAATAAGCAAAAATGAAGGAAATTATTATTTTTTTTTTTGCTGGTGAATAGTACATTATTAAAAAAACACGTCCACGGCATTGTGCATCGTTTGTGCATTGACTCAAATTTTTTCAAAACTTTTGGTTAAAAAATACTTTGAGTTATTGACACCAGTATGAGAAAACTCGGAAACAAGGCATTAAAGGCATTTTTCAATAAGGACTAGGCCTATATACACGTTGTGTGACGATGTCGTTTTGCCACAAACCTGTTGTTTTACCAGGTTATATTAACTCGGTATCTTGTCTGCTGTTTGTTTGCTTGTCTGTTCGGTATTTACTTCACTTGTTTAAAATCGATTCCGAAATTTCACACACACAAGACCAAAAACACAGTAGAAGTACTTAAATAACAAAATTAATTCACCACATTTTTAAACTGACTACAATGCATTAACAACAATATTTTAATAAAATATATTATAAACCTCCTATTTTAACACGGACTATAAAGTACATAATAACTTCTCCTACGAAAATATTGCCCGGTACACACTACCCACAATTCAGTATAGAATTCATTACCTAATTCTGTGCGAGTATCTCTGCGACAGTTTGTACCGCAACTACACTGGTTTCATACAGAAATCCATACCTAATTGCACAGATAGAGCCCTTCCTATCGTGGTGTCTGTTCACGCGCATGCACACTTTTAGGCACGGCGCACGCGAAGTACGTAAGCAGGGTGGCCAATGTGATTTTAATTGAAATAAAATCTTTGTTTCCTACTTATCTCACAACTGCTGGATATATCAAAACTTAAATAATACAATATAGTTTAACTTATTTGGGAATAACATGCGTTGTTTGTTTGTGTTTTCGGGAAATCTAAAGATATACCTTGCAGATTATAGGAATTATTATAATAACTAACATCAAAATGGTGTTTTCCTTCTTTATGTACCGAACGTTGTTAGTAAACATTGATAACGTGTACGCAATACAGATGTTTTGCTACATAATTCTGGCGTATAATCGCAATCTACTTTTAGGAACACAAATAAGCAAGGAATTGAGAAGAGAATTAATATTAGTTTGTGCCGGGTTTTAGATCTAAATTGAAAAAAAGTAGAACGCATGCCAAGAATTTTCGTTGGAAAAATTATTTTACACTTCATAGTCAGTTTAAAATGTGGTAAGTAATTAGAAAATTGTTTTTTTTTTGTGTTATTAATTTTAACATAAATATGTACACAGTTTGCCAATACATTTACATACAAAAAGTACACACACTTCAAAATTTCTGGCCTTTTTTTTAATATAGCACACTAGTTAGAAATACAAATTTGTGGAACTGCCAAAAATATTTTTTTTTTAAACTTCTGTGACTCCAAAAAAGTACCCAATTTGTAAAACACAAACTTAAATGTATGCGGTAGACTTCACCTTAAGGTAACCACAGCTACAGCAAGTAAACGGCTTTAAATTCACACAGAAAAACACATAACCACGATAACTATGAATGTCCGTTAAGCATTCCTTTTGCGAACGCGATGTGGTTTTCACCGTTCATGGCAGCCTCAGCCATTCCATGAATCCGTACATCAAACGTGGTCAATTACATCCGCTACTTACGATCATTAACCAATTTCACAGAGGCATTATAGTGGTTCAAAACCCACTTTAGTTAGAAATATTCGTACAACGTTTGTATGCAAAATTTCCTCTTAGGCCTACGGGCATAAGGCGGAGCGTGAAACGGCCAATGCAATCAAAAAAATTATTTTGAAACCACAGTACCCAAATACTTTTAAAATTTCAGGAATTCAGGAATATTTTTACAGGTACGGATTCTGAAAACCAAATTAAACTGATGCTCATATGTCGTGCTACAGATGAAAATGTAACGTTGTTAAATACTTTCGAAAAAGAGGTTGTTTGCAAAAAAAAATTAAATTATTCGTACCCGTGACTTTCCATTTAAGTTTTATCTGATCGCGTTGCCACAAAAGTGTAAGACGTGTTTGACACAACTCGGACCATATTTGGTTTACACAGAACAAGCAATACTTACTCTAAAGTCTGTAGTAAGTTTGCCCATATTCTGTGCTTCACCAGCAGTAACTTTCTTGCTATAAATATCGTAGAAAAACTTCCAAATTATACTAACCCACATTTAACTCTATTAACTACTCATAAATAACTATATCATATATGATCAAGAATCCACATCCAGAACCCTTAACCAATCAAAGTTCGGTTTCCTTGAACACAAACGCGGTTAAAATAAGTTTTTAATTCTCTCAGGTACAATATACGAATATCAGGGACACAGTCATCAAATCATTACTAATCATTTATTTTATTCAAAACAATGAAACTACGTTGGATACAGTTTCATGAATTATGTTACCCTGTGCTCTGATGTGTTCTGTAACTTTTGATAGCAGATTTTCTACATATAAACACTTTAAATAATTTAAATTATAACTACTCACATGATTCATATTTTTGTGTGTTTCAAAATACTATAAATATTATAATGGAAAGTACTTGATTAAATAATATAGTTGAACATTTTTCAGTAAATTATTAACTGGAAATAGCATGTAAATAATTTTAAAAAATATTTTTAAAAGTTATAAAACTTTCTCCCAGGATTTGGTTACAATGTTTTGTAGTAGGTCTATCGGTTGTTTGTCTCTTTTCAATAATTTTGCAATTATTGTCCCAGTTGGTTCGAGATTATTTTTAAATGACTAATTTCAGGTTTTGATGTTTTACTTTGAAACTGGCAATTAGTGACCATGGAATTCGCATCAGATTAATTAAAATTTCGTTTAAAATTTTTAATAAAACACACTCACATAACTAACGTTAGTGTAACTTATGCAGCAATGTTAAATAAAAAAAAATTGGCGATTAATTTTTCAGTATCTAACTTTCTTGTTTATTACTTAGTTAACTTTATAAACGAATAACATCCTGAGAATTTCACATTACATATTTTTATTAGCCTACTGCTTCCTCAATTTATAATATGCAAATGAATAATATTAGCCACAAAGTTTTCTTTCCTTGTGATACAATAAGGTTTGGATTACTTTTTGTTACCAAGTCAACGATGTCGTTCAGTAGTACAATGGTGGGAAATTAAAATTTTTTGAAGACATTTAAGTGGAATTTTTTAAAAAATGTTTATCCAAATGGAATGTATCGAAAAAATTGGTGATTTAAAACACGTTCCGTAAATTTTCTACATTTTTTGTTTTAAATATTATTAGCATTGCTTTATATATGTGTTTGTTATACAGTTGAGAAACGATTCCACGGCTTTAAATTTCTGGTTTCTTTTGAATATGTGTCGTGGAAGAGACATTACGGTAAGTGTAAAAAATAACAAATTTATTTTCTCGAATTTCTCTTATACACTCATAGAGATAGTGCTAGGAAATCTATACATGAATAGAAACGTTACGCTGCCCGAAGTAATACGGTGGGAAGAGGAGATAAACTTTTATTTCCTTGTAGGCCATTCGCTCGAACAGTAAGTTCCTTCACATTGCAGCGAAACAGCTCGCCTCATTGGCCAAGAAGAAGTGCATGGACCACCTAAAGTAAAGGGGAAAGGGGGAGACATACAGACTCGGCCGTTTCCGTAGATAAAAATCTGTGCCGGTCGTTAAGGGTGAAAATGGAGTGCCACAGAGGTGCAGGGTTCAGCCTTAAAAACGACAGCAACATGACACTTTGCAAGCCGTCTGGCACAGTGTTGCCACATCTAGATAATAAAGTAATAACGTCTTGGTCAGAGCAAAAATCTGACAATAATATTATTATAGTTCACTGGCTAAGAATCGTTTAACTGATAATCTGTTCTGATATTCTTGTTACTGGGAAATGGAATAGACACAGTTGTACATAATATTAAGTTTATATCGTCTCACTTACTTAAATATTATTTAGTACTATTTAACTAATCCATTAGTATACATAAGCGTAAGTGGGTATAAATTACTATTAAAGACATCGTAATGACGTAACTTACTAAATTAAAGAGTGAGAAACTACTTATGAAACAAAGGGATTAACGCAATTGCTATATGTTTTTAGCTCACCATAGGTGCGAAATGGTCAATGGTTTAAAAATTTACATTTATTTACTACGTCACTGAAGAATCAAATTTAATTTATGTGTTCTTGGGTTATCCATCTGGATTTACTGTCCCAGTAACAACAGCACAGTCAAATTATTATTATGAACATGTATTACGTACGAAGAACATACGAATTACTATAAGGTTTACTTTTCATATAAGCATTAAATTTTTCTTAAAATATTTTTAAAACTATAATAAAGTATTATACAGAATATTTTTACGGTGCTGCTGTTCAGTACAAAGAAAATATTTCGCTATTTCTTCCGCCAATTTCGGGGATAAAGAAATGTACTAACATTACACAAACATGTTCATAATATTTGTGTAGATTAAGTGTGTAATACATTTTTTACAATTTCTTGTGTGTTGTTTAATGGCTCCAGATTTTCGCATGTGAGGTACATGGCGAACGTTTCCGACGGGTTTTCTCGTTGCATTCAATTTTCCTCGTCCTTGCATTCCTCCATCGCCTCAGACTCATCTCACGTCTTCCTTACCACTACCCAAGACAACTCTCTTCATTGTGCTCTCATGGTAGATGGATATAAATAACATTCTCAGATTCTCGTATTTCTAACTCCTTTGCTCGTACTTTGCTAGGAAATAAAGAGTGCAAGATTATGTTTTTATTTATAATTTCTACACAAGCATCGTTCTGAAATAAAAATCATCACGATTACTTTATTGTTTTAAGACACTGCGGATTAATTATAAAACAAGTTGTATTTTTTAAACGACCTTCTAGGATAAATTTCGAAAAATCATTTACACACTTTTAAGATATTTACGTAAGCTTCAATCTGAAGCAAAAATTGGCTCCAGATCTCAACTGGTTTACAAGTAATCGTAAATGTATTGAAATTACATTTCAGGTCTTATCACCCACTTAACTTTCGAATTCCGAAAAATCGAGTAGTTGGGAAATATGCATTCGTTTACGCGATGTTATGAAGTTCAAAAAATTACTCTAGCTCTCCACGTTAATGCTGATGAGATATCCGGTATCCGTAAAAAACACATTTCACAGCTTTTCACCACCTTAAATTTCTTAGTGCTCGCCTATGACCTATGAAGAACTCCAGTGCAAAATTTCGTTCTTCCAGACCCAACAGTTTGGGCTGTGCGTTGTCTGTCAGCCAGTCACTGTTAGAATTTTATTAAGTAAATGAAATAAACGTGTCCGACTGTTCGGCTCACTGGTTAAAGTTCTTGACTGGTTGACCTAAGGCCTCGGGTTCGATTCCCAGCCTCTCCGTGTTCAGGACTGGGTATTGTGTTCTCCCCTCGTACCAATACTGTGGAAGACAGTGGGCGACTTGACTTCTTTGCAAACATGCTGATTTGTTAGTTGGTGATGGCAGAAAATAAACAATTTTGTGAACTCATACACTTGCACGCAAGTGTAAAAAACATAAGTTTCATTTCATGATTGAGATACGCAAACGCATAATATCAATGTTTACATGGAAAAAAAGCGGCAAATTTCAAACAACTAATCAATTTTCTTTACATACACCTCATCCTGGACATATGAAACCAAACGCCTACGTATGCTATGTTCGATTGCTGTATCCATGGAGGTAGGAATTGTATCCCACACCAGACTGGAGCTCCGCCTCATTGCAAGTCGTCCATTGCGGACCACCGTAGTTGCAAACTAGCCAAGACGTAGTGTGTCTCAAATGTTACCCCTGAGCTTCGAACCATCACACGGCCTGAAACCCTATCAATAGGGCCACGATTTTGTCGCGAAAAGATTTTTGCCCCTTTTTGTTTCAGTGACTCACGTGCACATCGGCACATCAAGGTTATTGGCAGCGTGTCTTTGTTCATACACGTTTCTCATTTGACTGTACCAATCAGAATAAGATTATTGTGAGTCTGTACGTCTATAATTTGCCAAAACAAGTGAGAGTAAAATCATCCAACCACAGACGATGTAGCAGAGCTGCAGGTGTGCACATGACGTTGCAAAAATATTTTCGTCATAAAATCGCGCCTCTACCTATCATCACTACCGCCACAAACGTACATTCTAATAAAATTGCTTGTGAATTTGCCAAGAAGTAAAATTGTATAATTGTTTCCCAGACATCCATGGTAGCACTCCTAAACTTTTAAATAAAACTGTCAAATGTATACTGAAGTTACCAGACTTGTATTGTAACAACTGTAAAATTTGCATATTTACAAGGCGGAAGTATTGTAACAGTCCCATACTGTGTTATGGTAAATTACTTCCTAAATATTTTAGGAGTTTTTTTTTACAGTGTGTCTTTTCGATAAGTTAAAGTGCTCAATAGTTCTGTGTGAATGTCACCAATATAAGGTAGTGCCATCAGTATGAATGTGATTTAATTGTAAATAAAACCCACTAAATTAATATTTCAATTTTTCTTTGCGAACTTGGGGAGTAAAAAAGCAATATATAGAGAAAGTGATTTATCGCGGGAAAAGTTGACTGTTTGCTAGGCTTCAATGTAATGTATTCATTTCTGACGCTATTATTCCGTTACTGGCGAGTCCGTATTTGACTGGGCCAATGATAACTCTTGTGAACTACTACTGAGCGTCTGAGATTCGTCTGTAAAGAACTACACCGTAGCACACAACCGTCTGCCAACAATACATTACAC
>PNEQ01025359.1:0-35739 GCA_003012365.1 Medauroidea extradentata
AGTGCTCAGAACAGACAATGGTGGGGAGTATTGTTCAAACAAATTTCAAAATATTTTACACTCTAGTGGAATCAAGCATTAAACCACAGTGCCAGAGCAAAATGGCAAAGCAGAGCGACTTAAGAGGACAATTCTGGAGCGAACACGATGCTTGCTCGCAGAATCTGAGCTATCCATGACTTTTTGGACAGAAGCAGCTCGTACTGCTGTCTAGGTCACCGAGCAGATGCATAGATAAAACTCCAGAAGAGGTTTGGGCAGGCAGGAAACCGAGCATCAGACATGTTCGTATGTTTGGGTTCAAAGCCTATGCACACATACCAGACCAAAAACAGAGAAAACTGGACCCCAAGGCAAGACCCTTTGTATTTATTGGATACAGCTGTGCACAGGTGAAGGGGATTGACTTTGAAGAGACCTACTCAACAGTTATTTGTTACAGCTCACTTAGATTAGATATCTTCTCGCTGAGCAGCAGAATATAATCTGGATGTTGTTCAAATGGATGCTATCACAGTATTCCTTCAGGGAGACCTTGAGGAAGAAATTTATATGCTACAGCCAGAATTTTTCAACAAAAACAATCAAGTTTGTCGTCTGAAAAAGAGCCTTTACAGACTGAAAACAGGCCAACAGATTGTGGAACACCACATTCGATGCATGCCTAAAAGCGTACAATTTGAAACAATCTCAGTTTGACTCATGCATCTATCACATAATTTCAGAAGACAAAAGTCTGATAGTAGCGATCTATGTTGATGACATCCATCATCTGTCCAATGAAAAACACGTGGAAAATGATGTTAAGAGACACTTGACTAACTCTTTTAAGATGGTGGATGCAGGAGAAGAAAAATTCATATTGGGTTTCCAAATCACACATGACAGACAAAACAAAAAAAAATCTGGATAAGTCAGCGGGGGTAAGTTGAGGATATTTTGAAAAAGTTCAACATGTTGGACTGCAACCCAGCAAGTTCACCCATGTCTCCTGCTGATAAACTCTCAAAGGAGCAGTCTGCACAAACCCCGGAAGATGCAGCCAATGTAGGAGACATCCCATACCAAGAGGCTGTAGGCAGTCTTCTTTATGCTGCTGAGGTATCCAGGCCTGATATAAACTTTGCGGTAAGCTGTACGAGTCGATTCAATCAAAATCCAGGTAAATCCCATTGGGCAGCAGTAAAGCGCATCATGAGATACCTTTAAGGAACAGCTCACTGGAAACTTGAATTTCGAGGTAAAGAAACAGATGTTACTGACCCAGTTGGCTACAGTGACTCGGACTGGGCAAGCAACCAGGATGAGTGACGGTCAGTCACTGGCTATGTATTCCTCAAAAATGGCTCAGCTATTTCATGGGCAAAAAAAAAAAAACCACCATAGCTCTTTCAACAACGGAAGCAGAATATATGAACATGTTAGTTGCAACCCAGGAGGCTTTGTGGCTGAGGGGTATAGCCACAGAATTATTTCCTGCCATTGCGGACAAGCCGACACTACTTCGCACTGATAACCAAGGTGCTCAGAATCTAGCAGAAAATGGTGCTTACCAAGCCCGCACAAAGCATATAGATGTTCGACATAACTTCCTTCGAGAAAGAATCCAAAGAGGTGAAATAAGACTTGAGCGTGTGTTTACGAAGGAAATGATCGCAGATTTCCTCACAAAACCCCTGTAAAAAGACAAGCTTCATTTCTGCTCAAGACGTCAAAGATTCAGTCCAAATAGGGAGGGTGTTGTAAAGTAATTTGGAGTTTTGATGGTGGTATCGTATCGTGACAAAAAGTTTTTTTCTGTGTGTGTCATAGTGTCGTCGGATGTTATGCATTAGACGGCTTTATTTTAGTTTTTAAGTAACGTATACAAACATAAAAAAGGAACATATAAACAGGAAAATACAACATGGCGCAGTCTGTAGGATTTCTGAATGAGAATGAGCAAGACGAACGTCAATTGAGATACTTACATTGTGTAATATTACTTGATACCACTTGATACAAACAACGGGTAGACAATGGAGTCGTTCAAGCCGCCGTCGCCATTGGTCTTAGACGGGAATCTTTGTGAAAACTTCAGGAAGTTTAAACAGAATTTCGAGATATTTATGTTAGCGATGAGTTGTGTGTCTAAAGAGTCTCTTGTTAAAGTGGCAATGCTTTTGAATGTCATATGTGATGATGCGGTGGAGTTGTTTAATACTTTTGAACTGTCAGACGAAAACAAAAAAAAAAAAGACTATGAAAAAGTGCTGAAGGCCGTTGCGGATTATTGGGATCCAGTAAAGAACATTGTAGTTGAATGGTTCAAGTTTCAATCACAGCAGGTCGCAGGAGGAGGGCGAGTCGTTCAGTTTTTTTTTTGTAAACAATTTGAAGAAACAGATTGAAAGCTGCGAGTTCAAGGACCATGCAGACTGTGTTGTCCGGGATAGAATAGTTCTTGGCATATGAGATAAATGTTTTCAAGAACGTCTGTTAAGAGAACCGGATTTGTCTTTACCAATGGCCATTGAACAGTGTCGCATAGCGGAACTAGGAAAGCAGCAAGCGAACTGGTTCAAAATAAGGTTATGGTGACACCAGTTAAGCGACAGGCTGTGGTTAGGGAAGGTTTAGAGTGTCATAAACAAAGAGAGTCTCATAGGTATACACCCAAGACAAAAAGTGATGGCGGAATGCCGAGTGATGCATTTCATTGCAAGTACTGTAGGAGAATACACAAGAGGAGAGAATGTCCAGCATATGGGAAAACCTGCCACAAATGTAAGAAGATGAACCATTTATCAGTGACGTGCATGCAGAATGTTGCAGAGGTAAGGCGACCACAAGATAAACTAGAAGAGTTCTTTGTGGATACAGTGGAATCAGTTTCAGTAGAAGCAATGCCTAAACGGAGTTCAAAGTGGACCCTAGGGGCAGATAGTGTTAAGCAGGCGCCTTGAGAGTGGATTCAAACAATAACTGTAGTTAACAAGCAGGTAGCTTTCAAACTGGACACTGGTTAAGAAGTTAATATTATTCCACAAAGAATCTTGCAACTGGTGGGGGAGCTGAGTGACATAAAGGGTAAATAAATGACACTGGAAGGTTTTAGAGGGACGAAAGTAACACCAGTGGGTGTGGCTACTCTCAAGTGTTCTGCAAAGGAATCATCAGCTGAAAGTTGTAACATTGAAATTGTTGTAAATAATGTGACATGAGCGGTGGTCGTGATTAAGTGTTGTTTGCCCGGTGGGCCAGTCCGTTAAGAGAGAACGGGCACTCATGAGAGCAGAGACTCTAGGTTTCAGGGCCACGTGGCCGACGGGCGTGGCGTTGCAGAACACTCCCCACTCTACGTCGCTAAGTTACTTACGCAGGGGAATCTTATGGCGTTCCCCACGCCCGTAGCACTAAAGTAGAAAAATACACACATAACACACTGTAGGTAGAACACTGGTAAGCGAGTTGAAGGGTCCCGCGCCGTTATGGCCGTGAAGCTGCAAGTAATAAATACGCACCTGTAATCTGGAAATCGTATTTATTGGTAAAGCACAATACTCCAATCATACAACACTGGTGGCGCAAATAGCAGACCCGGTCCTAAGCCCGACCGGTGGGCGATGCTGTTGTACGAAAATTCACCACACGAGTGAAAAATATTAATTAAGTAATGCCCCTGGGCAACGAGTGGCAGGGGTGAACGGTACACCTCCGGGCCAGCAAAGATTAAAAGAAAATGTTCCAGATGAAAAAGAATAACTTTTGGTACGCTACTGATTATGCAAAGATGTGAAGGGCCCGGAGTGACTAGCACGTCGACTGTCCCGGTCTGCCGCGTAATGCCAACTGGCGAGTCCTTCCCGCGTGCATGACGTCGTGCCGCCAAAGCGCGGGAAGCACTCGCAGAAAAACACAAATTTACAAAATTAAACAGTGGCAAAGGCCCAAAACACTCATACTAGCACAACTTGAGGGTTAGAGTCCCAAATTTGTATAACGGGATAGTTTGTTGAAAGTTTACGTAATTTTTAGTTATATGAAATTTTTAACCAGTCAGCACTTAAAAACGTAGACACTGAATTTGGACGTTATTTGAATAGAAATAATTATAACACAACACTGGCAATTACAGCACAAATAAAACGTGAAACTGTTTGGGGGAGAACACGTGTAAATATTTGGGCGGCAAGTTGGCTGCGTAGGCGAGTCCAAGTTGTCACGAGGCGCAGGGGTGTTTTACTGGTATAAAGGTTAAAAATGAAAAAGTTGAGAGGGGGCACAGTACACACAAAATACACTTACCCCTGGCCTCTCTATATTATTTCCTGTTAAATGGCATAACTCCCCTTGACGGGAAAAGCACGGGAGGGCTTTCACACGGTATTCAACTTTGACGTTAAATTACGTCGCTTCTCGTCAAGGGGACACATTCCTACCATTTGCCAGTAGTTCTGCTGGACCGACGCACACGCTGGTGGCACCCGGCCTCGCGGGGACGGCGTCTATATGCCGCTACCTCGTGTGCCCATGCGGCCGGATGCATTCCCATATGCCGTGGCTGTACGGGCGCTGGTACCGTTCCGTAATGGTGGCATGGTGCACACGACGGGCTGCGAGATAAATACGTGCAGGCTGTTGCACGTCAAATGAACATTGTAATGTGCCCATTTTGGGGTTACCAGGCTGTGAAACACTGGGTCTAGTATCTCGGGAATGTGTGGATAGCATGAAGACAGGCGGTCTAACTGAGAACGACTTCAGGACAATGTACTTAGACATATTGAGAGGGTCAGGGTATGTAGCAGACACCCAATGTCACCTGAAAGTCAACAAATTTGTGAAGCCAGTAGCTAAGCCATCGAAAAGAATACCAATAGCTCTGACGGAGAGGATCAACCTACGGGTTGTATGAGCAACTTAACCATTGTTGAAAAAACAGATTGGTCACTAAGACTATGTTTGGATCCCACAGCTCTAAATTATGCCATCTGTAAAGAGTTTCATACGATCCTAACCTTGGAAGAAATGAGTAGTAAACTATGAAACAAGTCAGTGTTTACTGTGTTTGATCTCAAAGCTGGATTTTTATTAGTTGCCGCTCGATGAAGAGTCAAACCATCTTTGCCCAATCAGTACTCCCTTCGGTACATTCAGATTCTTGAGGCTTCACTTTGGTTAATCATGTGCCGCAGAAATTTTTCGGCTTGTTAAAGAAGAACACTTCGCAGACATCATTGGAGTAATTGTTTATTTTCACGATTTATTAGTTTCGGCAGATGAAACAGTAAGCAAAGTTGCTCAGTGGGCCAGAGACTTAAATGATAAATTCAATGCAATTAAGATGCAGTTAAGTGATGTCAAGTATTTTGGTCATGTAATCTCGAAGGAAGGTGTAAGACCTGATCCCCAACAAGTGCAGGCAGTATAAGCCATCCGAGTACCCAAAAACATGGAAGAACTGCAAAGGATCCTGGGGTTCATCAGCTACTTGAGAAAGTTTCTGCCAAATCTTGCTACAATAGTTACTCCATTAAGAGATTTGCTGAAGAAAAACACAGAGTGGCTGTGGCAGCGGCGTCATTTAAGGTTTTTCATGGGGGGGGGGGGGGGCAAGATTTTATTTTCCGGCGACAGTGACCTTGTTGCACCTTTTTTTTATTAATTAAGCATGTATAAATTAGATGCTTTAATAATAAAACTTCAGTTTTATGTGCTTAAGTTAGCATTATTTAAATTAAAAAATACAAACAATATATTTATACACATGAAATTCCAAATCAAGGGGGGGGGGCATTTGCCCCCCCCCCCCTGTAGACCCAAATCACGCACCTGGGCTGTGGCTGCCAGTTCATTTCCAAGTTCTGTTGGAAGTGAAAGCCTTGATCAGCACAGCACCTATATTGGGCATCTTTGACCCTGATAAAGTGGTTTCGTTGCAATGCGATGCCTCAAAAGATGGGTTGGGCTGTTGCCTTATGTGTGATGGACAACGAATTCTACAATGTATCCCATATTTGAGGTTAATATCTTTAAAACTGACTGAGATACTGTGAATAAAGTTTGATATGGAAATCCTTATCCCGCACTACTGACTGCGAAGGTATGGAGTCGTTGTATACAGCAATTTTTATCACCATGTTTTTATTTTTCATTTGTACAAGATTTTTTTTTCTTATTTTAGACACAAAATTTTACCAAATTTGGTTTTAATAAATTTTTTTATCTCTCATTGTTTTCGCATAATGTCTTGTTAAAGTCAAAATTTGCATGTTTCGGTTTTAAGGTCTACACTAAAACCAACTGACATACCAAACAGAAAAAATTCACAGTGGATAAAGACGTCGCAGGCTACAATTTCACGTATACAAAACATAGAATAAAAACTTTGTGTACTTAAATAAAAATGTGGAATTATATAAAAATTTTGAAAAACTTAACAATATTTTTAAACACAAAAATGTGTTATTTTGTGGTTTAACATAGCTGAGTTTGTAGCCTACAACATTGTTATCCACTGTAAATTTTTTTCAGTTTGGTAGGCGAGTTGGTTTTAGTGTCGTCTTTAAATTAAGGTTGCCGCATACCCGCGCGTGAGAGGCTCAAAAGCGACGCAGCAATAAGGTCGGCCTTGAAGCCCACATCAAATGCGGCGTCGGCTCAACGAAACAAGCGCTGAACTAGCGTGCAAGGTTCCCGCCGAGTCCGAGGACGACTTGGCACGGCCACTTTAAAATGGTGAGCAAACATTTTTGCTTCAGAGACTACTACTGTGTTTGTGTCGCAACACCATTACTTGTCCTTGTGAGGGTATTGGGGAAGTGAGGGTTGCTCAGGATGGCACTTGTGTCGCCACCCCCTCCCGCATTCATTCCCGGGGGCAGAGACCTAAGACTCGCACAGTAGTATGAGACTAATGGTGTGCAAATGTACCATCATCTCATTTGACTACCTTTTAAATTTCTGGTGATTTTCAATGTAATATATACTGTCAGGGGGGAGAGGGGCAGTTCTTCTCCAAGCTGGCTGCAACAGCTTCCTCAACAACATAAGCATTATAAATTGGTATATTTCTCGTCTTAAAAGGTCTCTGGTCTTCTTCCTCCTCATGTGGCTCCAGCTTGCCAAACAAATATTCAAGCCACATATTAAATTTTATAGGAACGCATGAATTGACCTTATATGTTTATTAGCATGTACCAGCATGTCTACAGCAGTACGAAGGCATACTCGAATGTTCTCAGTGACTAAAGTGTTTCAGATATGTGTTATAGCAGCCTACAAGACACATATCATCTGTGTTTTATATGTTGTATGGCAGGTCGCAAGGCAAATAATCCAAAAAAGAAAAATGCTATCTTACACTACTAAAGGTTTGACTGTCTTCTGAACAAATGATCCTCATGCTGTACGATGATTAGCCTCGTTGTGTTATGTCTATAGACACTTCTACACGCTTTTAACAGAAACAGCTGCATTGCTGGCAAGCTTCTAGTAGGTACTTGAGATGAGTGGCGTGGATTTCATCGAGGTAGCTATCGTAGTGTGATGGATATAATAGTTACCATTGTAATATCTGTGACTAGTTTTCACATGCGAAGATTATGTGAAAGTGAATGCTAACATATGTAAAGGAAAGGTTTCTCGCTCATTGTGGAGGAACTGCAGGTACTGAGACAAGCTGTTTACTACAGCCTGTGGTCTTTGCATGCATGTAGAAAGTTGTTGTGTTTTCGGCATTGCTTACAAGCATTATCTGGTTTAATTTTTGTTGTTTATATGTAACTTCAATATGGTAACTGAGACAGTGAGGATGTATGACTAATGTTAGTTTTGGATACCATGGAGGGCCATGATAGAGTAGTTTTTTTTATTGCTGACGTAATTTTAGACTCCATGGTTAGTGCTGTGTACACACATGCTTAGATGGAATACTGAATTGGTAGGATGATTACAATACATAACATAAAATGTGCTAGTGGTTATGACCTTTGGTACTTGTCTGTGTGGCTGATTCGCTCTCGGAATGGTTCAAATGGGTGGTGTCGGCTGTCTTCCCGCAAGAATTATTTTTACAGCTTGTATGATAGTATAGACTGAGCGTGTCTTCTGAATGTTTTGAAATGAATGTAAATAGTATGATGGTTGATGTGATATGTTCGGTCTCTGTGACAGATTCGTACATAGTGTTAGCAGGTGCCTGTGAGGCTGGTGGCTGCCTCAGCCAGTTGTGTATGGCTTGTGCATTGGGGTGACTACCAATCCTCCTTGCAGTCTATTGCGATTTTCGGTATATGGGCTGTTGAGCTGGCTGTGACACGTATGACGAGGAGAATCGTACTGTCCACCCTGTTTGAAATGTGTTCATTGATACATACATATTTTTTATGTAGCCTCGACACAATTACTGTGGTATTAGAAGAGCTACATGGGGAAACTGTGAAGGGAATCGAACAGAGCCTGTAGGAACCAGTTAGGACCCGCTTAGGTAGAGCACAGAATTATCCTATACCTCAAGGAATCGGTTGATTATGTGTGTGAGATCATAGTGTATAATATTTTCCAACTGGGTGTACAAAGTGACTCAGAGAATGAGTCGTCACAAGCAAATATGTCAATTATAGTGACAAAATAGTTATGCTATTTTTTATTTATACTTTCAAGATTGAGGTACGTCATAAGATCATCATGTGGGTCTCTGCAAAATATTCTATATTCAGTTATTTTAGGCCTTGATGCCAAAACATAAAACAACCACTACTCTACCCACAGTGGCATGAAGACCAGTATCGTGGAACAATTTAATTGTGCTTTGTATATTGAAATGTGTGTCAAAAATATTCAGCACAGGGAAGCTACAAGTTGGAGGATATATTACTCAAGCTTGCGTGAAAATAAAATCACAAAGTACATCGGGGGCACGAACATTAAGCTTGTGGATGACAAGGGCAGCACTTTACTACAAACAGTTTATAAAAATGAGAAAAAACTAGGCCTGCATAACCTAAAGTAACAGTTAGATACTATGTCTGAACGCTGTGAATAAAGGAAACAATTACTAAAGACTACTAGCCCATCAAACTTGAGGACTGAAATATTTAAAGTGGTGAAGTTTCGTCACTACGGACCCAGGGCTTACTACATTGATGGCATGGAAGGCAAAGATATTCAAGGAGATATCTGCAGTGAAGAAATTCAAGTTACCAAGTTTCCAAACATGTGTTTAGTCGAGAAGGTTTTGAAGAGTAAAGTAAGTAAAGTATTTGTATGTTGGCTTGGGTTCGATGTAAGGCATTACAGTTGGATTTGCAAATCGTTCATTACATTTAATTAATGTAAAGTACTCTTTCTTGATTATAGAGGAATTAATAAATATTTTTTAACTGAAATTTATTATAATTATTAATAAGAAATGGTCTTTTACTGGGAATGCTAGGTCTGTGATGACTGTGTGCACTAACTTTGAACATGTTATGGCATGTAACTATATTCGTCATCGTGCCTGCAGGTTGCTTGACTGCCCCTGGTGTCTGATGAGCTAGGACATTAAGCTCGAAGATGGGCAACTCTCGCATTTCGGCGCGACCCTTGAGAACATGCTCACCCCTACCCTCCAGGTAGTGGCTCGCTCGCACGTGAAGGCCTGCGTGTCACTAGGATGACTTGATGGCACCTGTGGTCGGTCGGACATAGATTTACGAACACTTGAAGGGAGGAGGGTGGGCTTGCAACACACTGGTTGGAGAGTAGGGGATGCATATTGGGAGACTAGCAAGGAGTAGTCTCTCCTGGGCTCTTGGGGCTTCGGTTTGCAGTAGGAGGTTGAGTGTAATATATTTGTGTAGGACAGCAGCTTCGAAGAAATGCTCGACGAACTGTACAATACTGTCATTGCAAGGACTTCCCAAGAAACAACAGTCTCATTACTACTACCACCACCACTGCTGATTCGTCTACATCAGCACACCTGTGAAGATGAGTATGAGGTAATGATGTTTGGATTTATTGAGTCAGCTAAGTAACCTGCTGTCTTTTCCAGGACTCCCTACAAAAAAGGCCAACAATAGAGCATCCTGTCATCGTTGTGGAACCTTTAGTGTCTGTGGTGAAAGAGAGGAGGACGACGATGACGAGAAGGCTGCCTTCCCTGATGGATAAGGTGAGAGAAAGGATGACGGCGGCGATGAGGAGGAGATTGCTAGTTCATCAAGTCTAATTTCAAAATGACTCCAGCATCAAGAGAGGAATTGGTCCCCGTTTGGATATATGGAGGATCCTCGACACAGCAAAGGTACATACCCTTCATTCTATTGAAGGGTCAGCATGAGAGAAGTCATGTCCAGCGAGCTATATTATAGCATCATGGTTGGAGCCTCAGCTTGTCAATCGTTGGTTTCACCGCTACTATTTATAATTCGCATCTAAATGTGCTTCTCATGGGTAGCCTCTGAGGAAGGGTTAACATGTGTTGAAGTGTGAGCATGTATAAACTGAAGACAGATGTGTATGCAGTTGTGGGGCTGATGTGTAGCTATGTGCAGACCTGCGTACATATGGTGATATGTTTAAAGGGGTGTAGAGTTTTTTGTAGAGGGTGAGGGACATTTCCAATGCCTTCAGTGTATGAGCTTCTGGTAGTTGGAAGATATGGATGGGAAGATGATGATGATTGTGTCTGCAGTACAAATAGTGGTGCCTATGGAAATGCAAGCATTTTTATGTGTGGAGGGGACCATGTCTTGATTCGTGAGAGGTGACTTCATCTTCAGTAGTATTACGTAAGGGTAAACTAACTTCTTGCTTTTCGATATGTATATTACCACCAACTTGCAGTGCTATGTGCGGTGCCTGCGGCGCCTGCGGTGCTATGTGCGATGCGTAGGGAGAAGTTCTTATACAGGTTTTACATAGGTTGTATTTTGAGTGTTTGTGTCTGTAGTTCATTTTGTGTTTAATGAGTTTCTTTTGATTATAATGGTGTACGGTTTTGAAATGATACATTTTTTTATGTATGGCTTGTGCTTCATGGTGGAATTTTTGTCTGAGATATGAAATGCCTTAGGGTTTTCATTATTGTATGTAAGTTTTGTTTTGGTGATGGGTGATATGTATGTAGTTTGGTTTTATCTTTTTGGATTTGCTTTTACTCTTTGTCGTTGTGTTCTTAAGGTAAATATGATGGGTGGTATGTATGCTTATTCTAGTAATGATGTGATGAATAAAATTGGGGTTTATATAGTTGTTTCATTGGTAGGGAGTAGTTAACTCAGTTGTTAGATGGCAATTATGTTTGACTCTTTATGTAGACTATAGCTGTAGAATTTGTCTGCTGCCATGCTCTTGTGGATATTGAATGGTATCCTACCTCCTTGAACTGACTGGTAAGATTTCGGTAATGAAAGTACAATAGATGGGTTGGTTGGTATGTTTCGTGATACCGAAGGTTTGAAATATATGACTGCTAGATTTAGGTTGGTTTATACTTGAATTATGGTTGTGGAAGATGTCTGAATGTTCATAAATCATAGTTGATATCAGGATCGCTGATGGTTTGTGAAGCATGTAAAGGCATGTTAAGGAGAAACTGATCTGGGGGGTTGAGTTGTGTTATGAGGAGCTTCTGAAATATAATGATAGCTGATTGGAATTATGGTTTGATAATGCATGTGTGTAAATGAATTAAAATTTACAATAACAAATTAAAATATAGTGCTGGTGTAGTGAAATTTTATGTAGAAAGATGGGAACATTGATAATTAACTTCCTACGGTATGTTAAGTGCTTAACATGGATTAGGGGTGGATTACATCGTGTTAAATTACGTAATGCTGTGATGGTTTGTGCCAGGTAATGGTAGGCTGGAAATGGTTAATTCAATTCGGCACGTGTGACTTGAAAGTTTATATAAAATAAGTGGAAGCAAATAATACCTTAGTCATAGTATAAAAATAATATAAACCCTGCTACACAAGGTATGAAAACTATAAGTCATTGTAAAAGTCTGATGTGTGTGGAAATATGGTGGCCCTCAAGGAGGTCGGAGCACACAGAATTTGTGGATGGATGGTGTGAGGTATGCAGAGAGGATGGAACTATGTGTGGAGGATATGGAGATGTGAGGAGGAGCATGAGGAAATATGTGGGGAGATATGCGAGGAGTTTGAGGAGATATGTGTGGAGCCATGCTCAGCATAAGTAAATGGGGGCTGAGATGTGTGAGGAGACAATATAGTTGTGCGAGGAGCAGATCGCGGAACCTGCGGAGTGTGATGAGAATGCACAGTTGTGTGGGTCATACATAGGTTCTGGTCTCGATCTACGGAAGATGGGAGACTTACAGACTATGTTTACTGGAATGATGTTAACGAAATTGAAGACAGACGTATACTAGTTGCCTCTCAGCATACTGGAAATAACTCACATACAAATGAAATATCTAGCATCATCGAAAAATTATGTATAGATGGGTACATTGAATGAGTCGGCTAAACATTGCTGGGGAGCTTCACAAGCCTATAGGGTGAAACTGGTCTCGAAGTATAGTGTGGATGTTTGCTTTGAAGGACTTGTATCAAGCAGACTCGGTTGAAATGATTCCTTATTCTCGCAAGTATACAGTTTACAAGTACCTTCTGGCAGCTCTTGACTGCTACAGTAAATATGCGTGGGCAGTGCCTGTAAAAACTAAGAGTGGTGGGGATATAACAAATACGATTAACATTGTTTTGCAAGATAGAGGTCCGAGCAAGAATTTACATACTGACCTCTGCAAAGAATTCTACCATTTTAATTTCCGAGCCTTGGTGTCAAAACATAAAATACCTAGTGACCTTTTAATCGTACCTTGAAGAATGAAATATGGAAAATTTTTCAGCACAAGGAAGCTGCAAGTGGATGGATATATTACCCAAGCTTGTGCCAATATATAATCATAAAGTACATAGGACCACGAACATGAAGCCTGCGGATGTCAAGGACAACTCTTTACTGCACAATTTTTATATAAATGAGAAGAAACTGGACCTGCACAAACCTAAGCAAATGTTGGAGACTATGTTAAGGATATCGCGAGTGAAGGGAACATTTACAAAAGGCTACACACCAAACTGGAGCACTGAAATATTTAAAGTGGTCAAGATTCTACACTACGAACCAAGGACCTACTACCTTGAAGATGTGGTAGGCAAGGCTATTCGAGGAGGCTTCTACGGCGAAGAAATTCAAGTTACCAAGTATCCAAACACATATTTGGTTGAAAAGGTATTGGAGAAGAAAGGAAATACGGTTCTTGTGCGATGGCTGGGGTCCGATGCAAGCCACGATAGTTGGATTCGTCAGTCATACATTATGTATAAATATAGTGAATTATTCCTGTGGAGAGATGAAGAGGACAATACTGCAGGGCTACCGTGCCTGTGTGTCACCAAGGTTTAGGTTCTGCCCCTTGAGGATGAAGGCAGTGTGTACGCTCTGTGTTCAACAATGGGCTTATCCATCGTATGAACCAAGGACCTGGACCAAGTGTACAATGATAGTTAGCAGGAAGAGGAGGCGGAAGATGAGGATGCTGGTGAGGAAGTGCTACGAGAGACCCGTGTGCTGTGGGCCCAGGTTCGGGGCCAGCATGAGGAAATCCTGGAGCTACAGCACCAGCTACAGGCTCAGCACGTTATGACGGAGATCCTCCACACCGCCACCGCCACCGCTCGCTTCCAGGAGGAAGTACTCTTCCTCCTCAGGACACTGCTGGGACGAGGATCTGCCTAGTCGTCTCAAGAATGATAGTGTACTGTGTATATAGTGTAAATATTGAATATAGTGCTTTATTGTGTTGTGTATATAGTGTTTTTAAGTAAATTAGATTTTTTTAAACTTACAGTGCGTGTCTTGAGAGACATTATTCGCCTGTCATAACTTTTCTTAAAGAGCATAAGATGCAACAGTCCTTGTACACTTAATCGGTGATTACATAGAACACAATTACATTACTATAAAATGTTTTAAAAATGAAATGAATATGATTGATGGTGGTGATATATAATACTTGTCAAGACTTGTCTATTTTGCCTGCTCTAGGTTAATATTTAAAATAATAATAATATTGGTGATAGAGGCGAGAGTCCTGCCTATGGTACATTACATCTCGCCCTTAAACACATATGTATATGGGTGGAGTAGAATCAAGTGAGTAAATATGAAACAAAGATGGCTGCCGACAACGAGAACAGCTACCAAGGTGATGTACAATGGGAAACAAGAGGTCGGGTGGGGGGTGTTAAGGGGGGGAGGAGGATGGTAAGAGGAGGAATGAGAAATGAGACTTGTAGTGGGGAGCTGATGAATGAGAGAGCAAAGGAAAGTATGAGTGGAATGAGAAAGCAGGAGGAATTAGAGATGAGGCTTGTAGATGGGGAGCTGATGAATGAGAGAGCAGGATGAAAGTATGAGTGGAATGAGAGAGCAGGAGGAATGAGAGATGAGGCTTGTATGTTTATAGGGGAGCTGATGAATAAGAGAGCAGGAAAAATTAGGAGTGGAATGAGGGAGCAGGAGAAAAAGGAAATGTAAGATGGCGGATGGTTTAAAATATATTTTTTAATTTTTTGGAAATTTTTTAAATTTTGGGAAATTTTGAAAGTGATGTAATCCAAGATGGCGACCAGAAACAAGATGGCCACCAGAAACAAGATGGTGGTGGGAAACAAGATGGCGACCAGAAACAAGATGGCGGCCGGAAACAAGATGGCGACCAGAAACAAGATGGTGGTGGGAAACAAGATGGCTGCCAGTGATGTAATCCAATATGGTGGCGATGTCGTAATACAAGATGGCGTCCGCGGCACCGCAGGCACCGCAGCCTCCAGTCTCTTGTCCTCGGAGCCCCATAATCTAACTACTGACTGCCATATCATATGACTGAGGCACTGCTACTTCCTTTGTCTTTGGAGGGAGGAAACGCGGGAAAGATTGCCACATAAGCCATCTAGACGTTTGAAACAGTAAACCTACCTAAGTATTGTTACAAGTTTGAGCAAAAACTTTTCATGTGGGCAATATCCACGAGTTCTTTTTGGGATAGAGATCTTATAATTAGAAATAAAACAGTTAAATTAAGTATTGGATTTAATAGATAACAAAACTACGAAATACACAAAACAGTAATCAACTATAACTCTCTCAACACAATAAGTTATGCACACAATTAGTACTGTGCCACGGAACGTTAATTAACTTTGACAATTAAATCACAAGAATATTCACAATTAATCAATTAAAGACTACAAATTACAAGAATATTCACCATTAATCAATTAAAGACTACAAATTACAATAAATATTCAGTTACATATCCAATCAACAGTCTCCCAAATTGTGACAATGTACAACCTTAATAGTCCTAAGGGAGGATGACTCACCATGTACAGTGCAGCACCCAGAGTGCACCACTGTCTTCACTCTTGAGGTCTTCAGTTCGACTCCCATCGCGCACCTCCTTCACCTGTCGACCAGCAGCAGAATCCCTCTTGTCTCATCCAGTACTGCTCCGAAGGTATGTGCCTGTAGCCTCGCAGTAGACACTGACGTCACCAAGACGTCTTCCTTACATCACTAAAATGTTCTCACCAGCCTCACTGCACAAGCTTAGCACCTCCTCCGAGCAGGACCAATAGCGAACTCACGAAGCACTCCTCTTGAATCACCAGGTAGACAGTTTCCTCAAGTAGCCAGTTTCTGCTCTCCTCGACACAACACCGCCAGTGTTGTTCTTCACAGCTCACCACCTCTGCAGCACTCCAACACAACACCAATAGTGTTGTTCGTCCTTCCTGCAGCCCGCTGGCGTCACACAGCCTCGACACCGACCACCGCCGCCGCGCTGCCATCCTCGAGACGCCACACCTCGCCAGCTAATTCGCGCCGACACACAACACCTTAGTGTTGTCTGTCCCTTCTGCAGGGCGCTGATGTTCCCTCAGCCTCGACGCTGTCGTGATACCGTCCCCAAGGCGCTGGGTCTTCTTCACCTCTGCGCCGCCATCAGTGTCTCCTCTCGGCCCGTCACTTCTCACGGCATCCATCGTCACCCCAGTGGCAACACCGCCCTTAAGGGCGCTGCCTCACACCACTCTTGCTTTTCACTTCATACTCGCCGACTACAAACTCATACTGATCCTCTTCAGACTTCCGACTCCAGACTCCAGACTGACTGCACTAGACTGACTCTTCAATATTCACTACAAGACTATCACTTCCAGACTGACTCATGTTGCGCAGTCCCGAGGCTTTTATACGGCCCATTCAGTGACGACAATGGCTGATGAAATACGATGACCTGAGGTCTAAAAATAGACATTACCTCGGTCATGCCTGTTGGTAGTCACGTATTCGCACTGGCGTCATCGGAGAATCCCAATGACGTCTCTCGGGAGTTGCGACATAGTTGCGAAAACCTACGACATTACTGGTTGACTCACCGGGCTGTCCACCCAGCATGATGTAATGTGCCTGCTGCCCGGCCAACACGAAACAGTATGTAAGCGTGGTTGTGAAATCGCCATTATAATGTCAAATGGAGTATTTCACGATTAAACAGGCACTGTTCCGAAACCGACATAGTAAATACTATAGTAGGTAGTTATCTTGGCTTCTCTCAGCACGGCGGTGCGGGAACAACGGGACAGGGGAAGAAGAGGCAATAAGGTGGCGTCACAGGCAACAGCCATGAAGTAGCTGTTAGGAAAACATCGACCCTCAGTGCATACCCGAAAATGTAAGGTGAAGGTGGTAGCCTGCAGAGGCGCAGAAAGGAGAAGCATAGCAGAGAGCGGAAACTAATAAAAACCGTTATTCAGTGTTGTAATGAAGAAACGACAAGTAAATGCTTGAGCATCTAAGAGAGCAACCAGCAAGAGCATAAAGTACACGGATGTGAGTGAAAGATCTGTAGTCAGGATTCGTCAAGTCAGCAAAGAACGACCTTGTTAGCCGCTAACCACTCCAGGAAAAAACAGATACTGGAAATGTCAATATGAAGTGTTTAATATACTGTTATTTAGTTTATTGCGGAACTGAAGGATATCATCATCAGAGACATTCAGTGTCTATGAGGGTGAATGAGATAAACATCGAGAAGTGCTGGAATGCAAGAGTGGGGAAAATGGGAATACCTTCCGAACTGCGACATTGTATGACACAATTCTATATGCGTAAATCCGTACGTCAGACACCAAGGCTAGAACTCGGATCGCCTAGGTGTAAGGCAATCGCTCGGCTGTCGCAGCTTCTTATGTAGTTAAGAATTTTGGAGTTCTGTTTTTCAGGAGAAATGTATAGTTTATTGTTCGAATAAAGTTAACATGTTTCGCACCATTACCGCATTAAAAAATAAAGCCTAACAATACATTTTCCTGCATCTATATTGACATGAATAAAATCCTTTGTTAGTAGCTGACATAACCTGGTTGTAAAAAAAGGTTTTTATTTATTTATTTATCAATTTATTTGTGCTGGCTACCAAATTCAGTGAGTTTGAAATAACATTTTGCCCCTGTTAATTTTTTTTTTTTTTTTTTTTTTAATATTTTGAGTTTATAATTTATTTTTCGAAAGAAAGAACATTTTTCATTCGCAATTAATACACTGCATTTACTATTTTTTATGTGTTCACCTCTGCGCAATGGTGTACTCGACAAAATAAATCTAATTGAATTGTCTCAAGTTAGTTAGTTTAAACTATGTTTTTTTATTATTACAAGCTTTTGTGTAACTTGCAATGTTCGTATGTAAGTTGACAGTTTCAAAATTTGCAAACCATTTTTCTACAATTTGTTGGTATCTGATTGAGCTTAAATTTGGCATACTTTTGTAAGTTCCGTGACAATACAATATTATGTGTTACATTACATGTGTATCATATTATTAAAATTACGTGAACTAAAACGTAAAATTATGTTTTTATCTTGTTTAAATTGCAATAACTGAATGAATGAAGACATTTTGATCAGCGCTTAACATCGAGTTCTTCAGCGCTGGTGAGGGGTGACATGAGATGAGTTTGAAACAGAGTCGGAATGAAGGGGCAGGGGAAACGGGAGATCCCCGAGAAAACCCACCGACCAGCGGCATCGTCCGGCACGATTCCCACATTCGAAATCCGGGGACCGACCCCACCGGGAATCGAACACAGATCGCCTTCGTAGGAGAGGCGAGAGGTCTGACCACTCGGCCACCGCGACCCTTATATTGGTATGATTTGGATAAAGTAGTCCGATAAATCAATAAATTAGTTTCAGAGATACGAGAGAAAAAGGAGAATTAATTAATGTAAAAAATAAGTTTGTTTTAAAAAAAATCGAAAAAATTGTAAAAAATAAATTTAAGTTACATTTGTCATACATGTACCGATGTATAGTAGGTATATTGTAGGTTCAGAACAATCACTCTCTTGGCAACTCATTATTATAATATATGCATAAGTAGATAGCTAAGTTCTAGGGCTGTATATAAATATAGATATTTTTATATATTTCTTTAATTTATATATATATATATATATATATATATATATATATATATATATATATATCTTTAGAGCGTGGTAAGAAGGGCATAAGTCGAATTATTACCCATTGAGACTTGTGTTTTTCTGACAGCTATTAGCAGGCATTCAATAGGGCACAATTCTCATTATATTAACACGTTTCTTTAGCCTTCGCACCACCTTCACTAAACAGGAAGAATTACATTATCGATCGATATTGGATAGTTTGCGAAAGTTTAATTGTGAGGAAGTTGACCGATTTCATTGTACTTTCACGATTCGTATTGGGAATATAGTCACATTAGTTTGACGTAATAGTTGTTTCGCGGACAAATAAGTGTTGATAAACTTTGCCGCGGGAACCTTACTGATGTGACGTCCTAAAACGGAACGATTGTAGCAATTAAAATCTTGGTGAGATTAAGATAACTTTTGAATTGTTACGTTCTTTGCGACTGCCACTGATAAAGTCGAGACCACGTCTCTATCGGGCACTAGACGCGACAAGTACCTCGCAAGGAACTGCAATTTCAGTTTAATTATTGATATAACTAAGACTTTATGCATTTAATGATTAGTGAGGGACAGGTATCGTAAATTTAAATGCCGAATAGTGTAGTGGTTTTATAAGATGAATCGTAGTTCTTAAAAGGCCGGGTTCACTACATACGCATGTATAATGACGAATTACAAAGAGAAGGGTAATTCTGAACCTAGAATATAACGGCAAAAGGTTTTTTTTTTAGTTTACAATTAAATTTTTTTTAAAATTAAAAAGCTTGTTTTCAATTTTTTTTTTTTGTAGTTGTACATTTACATGTGGTATTGCGTGCTGCAGGCCTTTTCCATAGCCAATTACGGGCATCATTTCAGGTTTTTGTTGGGGGAAGGGGCAAGATTTTTTTTCGGCGACAGTGATCTTGTTGCATCTTTTTTATTAATTAAGCATGTATTAATTAGAAACTTTAAAAATAAAACTTTAGTTTTATGTGCTTAAATTAGCATTATTTAAATAACAAAATACAAAAATACATTTTATACATTTAAAATTCAATGCCACCCTGTCCCCGCTAAATGATGCCCCTGTATACGAACGCACGCATTGTACGTCTTTTTACAGCGCCCTTTGATGTTGAATTAAAGAAATATCTTGATGAAGTGTGTCGAAGCAGATGCTGTAGCCGTAGTGATATTGTCAATTAGTTTGATTTATATTCTCTGACTAATATTCTGTGGTAGGATAAATATATTTTATTTTCAGGTTTTATCTTAATACAACATTTCCGTTAATTCTGGTTGACTGGAACCTTGTGTACGTTAACTGACAGAAGTAAATCGTAGAAGCTTATAATAGTTTTCGCATATTCTGAAAGGTATATACGTATTCCCGAGCACAACTGCTGCAACTCACAAATGTTACACTTATGTAGTGTATGAAAGAACGCGCCGAATGTTTTCCGTCCTGCTGTGTCAACCTGGCAGGTGGCCCCGGATAGTAGGATATCAGTTTCTCTTCCCGCTCTCGTCCTGATAACAGCACCAGGTAGTTCAGAGACCAACTTAACTACCTACTATAGTATTTAAGAGTCTGTGTCACACAACTTTTAACCATGTCGTGCAGACAGTCCGGACTTGAACGATCACTTTAACACTACCCCATGTAAATCATTTCTGTTTGAATAATCCAGGAGTTAAAGCTTTAACAGACAGTTCTATTTTTTAATTTGTCTGAAATTATTATTTTTAATGATAAAATCCTGTTTACTAATATTTTAGTGTGCATTTTCTCATAAGTAGATAACTCCAAAGTAAAAAAAAAAAAATTACGGGGAGGTAGAGACATTATTAACAAGAAACTTTGCCACTTTGATCCCCATTGTTACAGCGGATAATTTCAAGTAATATTTCAAGTATTAAGACCTCACACTTGCTGCAAGCTGGCACAGTGGTCGGGCGTAGCTGTGAGAGAGACAGCTTATGAAGAAAGGGGGGCAGGGAAATGACGATGAGACGTGTTCCTTGACCTTGGCAGCCGGACAAGAGCAGAAGAGAAGAATATAACCAAGATATAAGCGCCCCTGCTGTGAGCCTTTCGGCATGTAAATCAAGATGTTCTAAACATTTCAGCGTTCTGTGCGTCACAGTTGTAACTACGGCCCTATAAACACTAGGTATACTCGTCCACCACTTTTTGTCGTTCCGCACCTGTTCTCCGTTTTCTCTAAGTTGAGTTTTATGATAAACAAAGCAAATTATAAACAAACATGATTGGCTGCCGACTGCCGTGCACTGTGATCTTGCATAAAAAATATATCTCTGTTATCTGTCGTGAACATATAAATTTACCACTCCATCACTTAATGAGAGTTTTATTAACAAATATCTAAAATATACAGACGTTGCAAACACAACCTGCGACGCTATATGTTTATTACTATAATTATGGTTAGCGGACGACACGTCCGTACAGTTGATTCACGAGTTATTGAACGACTCACGTACTGTTAAACGTACTAGTTTCTTGGTACACTTGCCAGTATTTAGATAAGTACGATACTCTGAAAATACCAAAAGTTTAGTTCAGTAATAATTACCACAGTAAAAGTAAGTCAGAAATATCACAATCAGATATAATTTTTTTTTCCAAAGTATTTTTTGACATTAACGCGGCAATGTTGTGGCTACTACTTCCAGTTCGTCCGAACCAAAATTCCTTGATCTATTTTGTTCCGTCCTCGCGTCGGTTTATATTTACGTCGCTTGCAGATTAGGTTATGTGACGCTGGACGTGAACAGTGAAAATGTCTTGCATGGTTTTCGAAACGTGGATATATGTCTTCATTACTAAACAAACTGCGGTGATGTTTATAAGGCAAGAATAAAAATCTCGCATAACATATATTCTTTACAAAAAAAATTTGTATCGTGAATTATCGTTATATTGTTTGGTGATTTATAAAATTTCATTTTTCCAAAACGAAGTACAAAATAATCTAGGAGGACTTTACAGTAAATTTAATCACTCATTTTGTTGACAACTTTTTTTCTGCATTTAGTGCCAAATTTTCGTTACGTTAGTATCAGAATATTTGAATACGATCGTTAGTCATGGCTTGATAATTACAATTAAATTTTGAAATAAATTGTAATTGCTCTAGTATTAATGAAATTTTTGTTTATGTATGTCGACAATACGTACGAAATTTTCACGCAATATTGTTTTAATGTATAGGGCATTGTTGTTTCCTACGATACCAACTATACACAGTTTTGTCGGTTGGAAATAGTACGTCGGCGCGCTGCATAGATTGAGGCAATTATAATCTAGCGAAGTGCAATGATATTACGTTATTTGTTTGCTTCAGAACTCATCTTAGAGTGAACGGAGACTAGCTCCGGTGACAACACTTTTCGAGAGTCCAAGAAACGTTCAAACTGCTGGTTGGTTCAAACAAATCTCGTCATTACTCGAAAAACATTCATTCAAACGACTTCAAAATTTTTACAATATAATTATGGGCTACCATGCCAATGACTGTACCTGCAAATTTTCCTTATGTTAGAAATTTAATTGTTTAAAAAATATTGAAACAATGTCCGGCGCACTGTTTACAGAGAGGGCGGGGCAAAATGTAGTAAGCGATAAAATTTTTTGTTATTGAAGAAAGATGGGGGGTACCAGTGAACGAAAGAAAGATAATACTCCAAATTTAATTTATATGCCCCACTCGAAGAGTTCCGCCGCCGATTCCTCATATGCCCCCGGAGGCCGTGTTGTCGCGAGACCGAAAGCCGAAACTTCCACAACTCGCTGGGTGTTTGTAAAATCAAAAGCACCCCGACAGACTAGTTGCAAATCGTTGGAACGGCGGCGGGGTGCGTGATACTGTTTCAGCTGGGCTCCGGACCCGTATTTAAGGCTGGAGGTGGATTGTTGTCATAATTAATATATTTATTCAACTAGGCTGGAGTGATGTAGTGTCGTGTTATGTACCATAGTGAGGTGGATGTTGTCAAGTGGCGAGATAAATTCCTAGTGTAATAAAGCGTGAAATACCTGCAATCACTGTGTAGTGCACGGAGGTGTTTGTGACATAGAGGGAGAAAACCCCTTATAAAATAATTAGTTGCGATGTTTAGCCGCTTGGACCTGAAACAGAGAGCTATCAAGTCGGTGCGTTAATACCGTTGTTATTTTTACGGCTGGTAGAACACAGAACATTCTCGCCGCCGCGGCGCGCTCGTTAATGGCGCGGTCTACCGCAATTTTCATCATCATTTTTTTATTTGTACCAGATATTTTTTTTTCTTATTTTAGACACAAAATGTGACTAAATTTGGCTCTTATGAAATTTTTTTTTACTCTCATAGTTTTCACGTAATGGCTTGTTAAAGTCATATTTTGCATGTTTCCGTTTTTAACGACTACACTAAAACCAACTGATATACCAAACTAAAAAAAAAATCACAGTGGATAAAGACATTGCAGGCTACAATGTCATGCTCGTAAAAATAAAGAATAAATATTATTTTAATTTAAAAAAAAAGTTCTGTAACTGAAAAAAAATTAATATATATATATATATATATATATATATATATATATATATATATATATATATATTTGTAAATACAAACTCACTACCATCGCTTATTATTGACAGTGCGGACGAGCGGAAGGTATACTTCCCAAAAAGTCGATCAAGTTACAGTACTGATTTTCCTGTTTCAGACGTGTCTAAAATAGTATTGTGAGTAGTTTAGTGACTTTTCCTTTCTTGCATACATTGGTCTGATATCCGGCAACAAATTGTACAAATAGCATGGCTGCGGACTTTCGTTATTTAAATTCCCGCCTGATTGTACACGAAAAGCTATTTGGTTGCAAAATTGCAGACGTGTTACTGACAGTATTTCGAAACTCAGTACTTTCAGAATTTTTATTTCTTTTTATTTCGGATACATTGATTTAGTGTGTAGGTTGTCATTAATTTGCAAAAAACAACGTTTTATACTACAACTCACGTATGATCCATGTACAATGGTGGTGAAACAGGACACAAAGATTGAAATTCTCAAAAGGGGACATACGTATTGATGTTCTGGTTTTCATCTTTGAGGGAGTTCACAGAAAAATTTGATGGTTTTAAATAAATATATTTATACGTGGAGTGGTTTGATTTACTGACATATGTTGCAACTATTTTTTACTGTAGTTAAATTGTTTCGCTTTCGTAGTTTTTGTATAATAGCATGTATCATAAGTCCAAATTTGCGTAAAACGGTTTTATGCAATAAATGACAACCGTTCAACTTACCCGAAACGAATAAATTCACACTGAAGAACAGGGCCATGAACTATGACACGACATGAACAAAAACCACATTGATTAGATATTTCTATTTCTTAAATATTAAAAATATATATATATATTTTTTATTTAAAATGTATTATTTTTTAATACAAAAAAGTCAAATAGTTTGTAAACATGTATTTTCGTAGCTTGTGACACTTTTCTTCAGTGAGATTTTCTTCATTTCGATAAGCTGGTTTTCCTTTATTGCATAAAACTGTTTTATGCAAATTTTGACTTTAATATGCTATAATACAAAAACTATAGAAGTTAAAAAATTTCTTTACAGTAAACAATAGTCACATTATATGCCTACAAAACAAACAATAGCTCGTACAAATATAAACATTAAAAAAATTACCTTCCCCCTTCTGTATTTGCGCACCTGTTTTGAAATGATTGTTTAAGTAAAGTATTTTAAGACTAACATAAGGTCTACAATTGAGAATGTTGCCTGAAAAACCTAATCGCGACTAAATGAATTTGATTTTTTTAATGTGAAGTGTCTTACGGAAAGAACAGAAAATTCTTACTGCGAAATGATGCAAGTTTTATAGGGAAAAAAATTAAAATAAATAGCAAGTACCTGTTCTAAATGGCTGAAATAAAAAAAAATGTTAAACACTTTTTTACTAGTATGTTAGACACTGTAGCATAATTTGATGAATTGCAAAGGAAAATGGCACTTCATCTACAAAATGAAGAAAGATGTAATTTTTGTCTATTTTTTTTTATGTGGAATATTCCTATTAAAAAACTTGCTTGCAGCCCTTGCAAGCAACAATAAAACACGTAAATGAAATAGAATCGACAATTATTGAACATAAGTCAAACCTAGTTGTAACAGGCCTCCTTGCCATTCATTTTGATTAAATGTAAAGTTCCTCGTAAATAACGCAAAATATGATAAAATTGTCGTAGAGAGTCAGTTGACATTTCATTGTACTCAGAATTATGTGTTTAATCTTGTTCAATCATAATAATTTGTTTAATTTCATTTATTTCAAAATTAGTTTTGTATATTGGCCAGAGGCGAAGGGTTGGAGAGGAGTATTTTTAATTGTGCCATGGCTATTTAACCCTTCACGCCGAGGAAAAGAGAAAGCTGGAAATGTAGGACGAAAGCTACCCCACAGCCTTGAATTTGTGTGGGAACCAAGGCTAAAGGGGCAAGAAGTAGGTCAGCTCAGGGGTGTGGCTTCACTTACCCCCTCCCCCCCCCCGCAGTAAAATTTAATATTAACTTTATTATTCGTTAGCGTAGAGAGTTCAAATTTTGTATATAAGTTGGTATGTATGTTAATGTCAAGCTGTGTGAATTTTGAAAAGATATATTAAACCGGTGCGGAGGAAAGACCATGTTTAGTTATGTCAGTCGTCCACAGAGCTTGTGATTGGCTGGGAGTAAAAGGGGGAGTTTTTAGTGAAAGTACCGCGAGCGCGTCGGTTAGGTTTGTTTGGGGGACTCGAGTCGCGGGCACCACGAGAGATGGTTGTGCCCCTAGCGCGGGTATTCGCGTGGTCCGCGAATTATTTGTGGAAACACTAACTGTGGCCGTCACGAGAGGCGTGGGACTGACTAGCTGAACACGGCTTTCCGAAGTATCCAGAAAATTTATTTCGCTACTAGTAACACCTACTAGAACAGTGATTAAAATTCATGTGCATATTTTCTCTGCAAATAAACCGAGGGAGGTTATATAGTCATACATTAACTTTTCCAATAAGAATTTCGCGTGCCTTCAATTAAATGTATTATCAGTATGTAACATTATCCTTGGGAAAAGTTTTTAAAATAAATAAAAAAGATAATATATAGAAGAAAACTTACTATAAGTTTTTTTTTTTTTTTAATAAGTCTATATAGTGTTTTGAAACGTAATATTTTGGACACGGTAACTTCCGACACTGCACGATTAAATTATTTAACTAGTTCGAGTACATACGTAAATAGATATTACTTAGTATCGGTGTAAATTGTGTAACTAATTCTCAATATGATATAAAAAATTGCGTTTAATCATCGCCTAAAAACTAAATTTAATCAAATATGCAATACATAAAATATAGAAATGTATTCTAAAGAAAGAAAAAAGTAAATCGTTTATCTACCTCTGCCTGTTATGTATAAGGTTTTGGGGAAACAATGCTTATGTCCTAATTTTTAGAAAAGAACATTTCCATATGTTAATTATTAGCAGTTTTTGCTACTCTTGGTTTCTGTAAAACAATTAAAACATTCACAAATTTTTTTATGGATTAAAAGAAATAATGTATTTGCAGAGCATAAAACAATTGTAGATAAAAGTAAGCATGCATATAACAGTTTTTAGCTATGTGACCTTTACAGGTCGAAATAAATTATTATACACATTTTGTACGTGTAATTGGCCTGTAATTTGTAAAGAAACTAGTGAATTGTAAAAATGTAGCTCATTGAATTTCATACCACAGAGCTAAATTTATTGTGATAATTAGTATAGCATATATTGACACAAAATCACAGAAAACAAACTTATATTTGTTGAGTAGTAAGTGTCCTAGCCCTGGTTTACAGTTTTAAACATGGTGACATGTTGTACTGTTGTAAATGGCAATGTTATGTCCGACCATTGTCTTAATTTACGTTCGTAACTAACACCGACCCCTTGTCCGTTAAAAATGTTAATATGTTCGCATAGCATAAGAATAGTAGGCTACTATTGTTTGTAGTGTCTTTGTAAAAAAAAACATATTTTCTGTACAGTGTTAATTTCAAGTAGTGTAATTACGTAAATGATCAAGTAATAAAAGTAAACAACTTGTTTCGACCTCGGTTTACCATATTTTCCATATAGAAGAAAAACATGTCATGAATTTTATTTTGGTGGTAAATTCATACAGTGAAATCTGTGAGAACATAAAAGCTATTTTGTTGTTAATTAAAATTACTTATATGAGTTGCAGAGCAAATCTAAAACATGCAGTACAATTCGTCAGTTTATAACATACTTTGAGTGACCAATCTGCTAGTAAAAACTCACAAATAGTAGATATATGTTGTTAATTAAAAATTTTATGTTTACACAAATATTTAAAGTGCTTGTAACAAATGTAGATTCAACATTACCACTATCAGTGGATGAAGCAAGGATGAACCTATAGTCGGGTCACTTGTCTAGACCGCGCGCGTCTGAAATATTTTTTTGTCTTCTACCTGCCGCCAACATAACTGGGTGTCGGGGAACTCTTCAAGTGGGGCATAGAAATTAAATTTAGAATATTATCATTCTTTCGTTCACTGGTAGCCCCCCCCCCCCCACACCAATTTATCTTCAATAACAAAAAAATTTTGTCGCTTACTACATTTGCCCTGCAATTTTCTGTATACAGTGCGCCGGACATTGATTAAATATGTTTTAAACAATTCAATTATTTACGTAAGGAAACTTAACGGGTACCATCATTGGCAGGACTGTCTATCCTTGAATTATAACATTTTTGACGTCATTTGGTTCAGTGGTTTTCGATTAATGACGAGTTTAGTTTGAATGTTTCCTGCGCACTCGAAGCATGTACTCGCCGGGATAGCTCCGAACCGACCAAAAATGGTGGACGAACATACCAAGTCTTTATAGTGCCTTGGTTGTAACTACATGTCACAAGTTTATAGAAAGTCCAGCAAATCCAAATTGTATTTGTCAGCGGATAAAAAAACGGCGCACACTAATAGTGTGAGAGTTCTGTAGCCGCCGTCGCTGACGGTTGTCTATCTTTCACGCACAGTACTGGTGCGGCACCCATTTTGACCGCGAGTCTACTCACCTTCGACGTGTATCTCCGCTGGCTGTGGATTCTTTTGATTCTTGAGGCCATTTTGTGTGGGCAGTTTTGTGTATCGTCACGTCTTTTTGTATATATTCGACTGTGCGTTCCTGCGCACGGAGTTAAATTGCGTATTGGCTGTACGGTGTTTTTGCCGAGGCCAGGGGCTGTGCCCCACACCACGTGACTGAATGAATGAACAATTGGTGAGAAAGTGAATGATTGTGGTCAGCGCTCAACATCGAGGTCTTTAGCGCTGGTGAGGGGTGACATGAGGTGTGTATGGAGCAGCGCCGGAACGAAAGTGCCAGGGAAACCGGAGATCCCCGAGAAAACCTGCCTACCAGTGGCATCGTTCAGCACGATTCCCACGTGTGAAAATCCGGAGGGAGGGACCGACCCCGCCGGGAATCGAACCCGGATCGTCTTGGTGGGAGGCGAATGGTCTGACCATTCGGCCACCGTGTCCCCTGCGCACTAATAGGGCTTCATGACAATAGCAGAAGGTAAGTAACGCGAAAATAGTACCACACAATAATTTCTAGTTTTTCAAAACAATAAACCTCCTTCCTACCTTAACTAAACATGTTTGATTCACATTTTCGTTCCATCAAGCGACATTGATAATTACATTTAAATTCTCAGTGTCACATTTATCTATAGGTCATTCGGGATAAAGTGAGCACTAAAATTTTAACCGTTGAAAAATATCACTAGCTGTTACTGCACACAATTCAACGTTAACTTTAGTCCCCTTACTGCTTGTATGGTTTGCAGCGAAGTTACACAATATAGTTCCGTGTGTTTTCCTATTTAAATACAACAAAATAAAAACAAAATCAACCAAAATCGACATAATAGCATTTTATCTCATTAATAAACTTTTTTCTGAACTGTGTTGGTCCATTCCAACTGCACAATTAATCTCGTACACGCAAAAATCAAGCGACGTGTCCGGATAGATTAGATATGCACCCTCTCAAGGCCCGGCTACAACTGCGGTCACGTTAAACGCAATGCGTTACAGTAACGATACCGTCACATCTACAACTGACGTCAATAGTCGAAAAAAGTGACGTTAGACAAACCAATGAAATGCCAGAACGAGAAACGGGATATTTTCTTCCTTGCTACGTAAATTTTGTACGCTACTGTTGGTCATTCTAAACCGGTTGCAGCTGATATTTTGTGTTTATTTGCACCCGTTTACGTTAATAATTACGCTCGCAATCATCAATGGATCTTGCTGGTGTGTGGGATACTCTGAATTAATTAAATGCTTGAACAAATAAAATCCAATAAGAGTGAAATATGATTAAAAGATGATCACGTTAAGTTTATTTATTTATTTCTGTCACATTTAACTAGCCGACGTTTCAGTTACTAAATGGTTACGATTCACATATTTCTCCAGCTGACGAAGAAGTATTCGAGTTACAGAACCGTTCCAGCCTCATGACAAACGAAACAGATTGTTTCGAAGTGACAGGTAGAATTTTTTTTTAATTGAAAACAATCTCGAATCATGAGCCATTTGGATGTACAACAGAGAATTTAGAACTTTAAAACAACAGTGAAAAGGTCTCATGTCCATATTGTCAGTGACATACAACATGTGCAATGCGAAATTTAGTTTACCAAGAGACACTGATAGCAAATAAATAATGGATGTAAACACTGCAGCTGTTTCTGGAGCTATGTGTATTGGAGTAGGATTTAGGCAACTTGAGTAACTTACAACCAGCCTCAACATGCCATCAATGTCTAAAAATACATATGCAAACTTGCAAAGTACTGCGACAGAGTATGTGAAGCTTGGGAAGAAACTGCATTGACAGAGATGGCTAACGCTGCAAAGGAAGAGGCGGAACTTGCTATTGCCAGAGGCGATGTCAGAGAAGATGGTAAACCTAGAATTCCTGTTGTTGCAGATGGACATTGGGCGAAAAGAGTTTACCGAACTGGAAACTATAACTCTTTTGTCAGGCGTGGTATTGTTGGGTTTTATACAAGGAAAGTTCTCTTCATAGGTGCGAGAAATAGGTACTGTACAATGTGCAACCGAGCGAAAGTAAATAACAAAGAATCAAAACCACATTCATGTTACAAGAATTGGGATGGCAGTGCTAGTAGCATGGAAGCTTATATTGTGACTGAAGGATTTAAAAACAGCATACAGATGTAGGGCTTCAAATATAGCACACTAATCGCTGCGAGTACAACAGAATTCTTTCTGCATGACCTTATGATGACATTAATGTTGAAAAAGTTGAACGTCGCAATCACATATTAAGGAATTATGGCAACAAACTAAAAGATATTGCATCCAAAAGTAGGTTAAAACACATTAATCTGAGACAAGCTGTTGGAAACAGCATAGTAATGATGAGAACTGCTGTTGTTAGTGCTGCTCGTTATTGAAGAGAAATGGGGGGGGGGGGGGATATCACTGAAAATAAAAAGATTTTGAGCTTGTATAAGGATGCAGCTAATGCACCAAAGCACATTTTTGGTGATCATTCCCATTGTTCACCGTACGTTTGTGAAGGTAAAAACCTGATGAAAAGAACTGGCTGCCACAAATAATGAAGAGTGGTTATTAGTAGAAGGCGTTCAGAATAACTGTATTCTTCGTAATGCTAGGAGTCCCTTGAAATACCTCGACGGTAATAGTGTAGAACAATTTAACTCGGTTGTGGTTAAGTTCATGGGAGCAAAACGAGTGAATTATTGCTTGAAAAGGTCATATTCAGCAAGAACTCATGCTGCACTAGTGTCTCTGAACTCTCTAACTCCACTATCTAAACTTCACACAAAGTAATGTACAAAGTTAGTCCTGCGAAGTTCACAAAGAAGTTAGACGTAAGAAGGAAAAAATTAGCCGAGAAGTCAGCAATGAAATCAAACAAGTGTAAGAAAATGAAGATTTTCTACCAAAGGAGTCAAACTCCAAAAAACATTATGGGGCAAATTCCGAGAAACCTGACCTCCAAGAAGAGGAATTACAACAAGCGAAAAATAAGCTTTTAGCTATGCTGCCACACACTGAACTGGAAAGAGAACAACTTGAAAGAGGAACTCTTTCAGAGCGAGACAGTTGTCAGTGGAAAGAAGTATAACACAAGTTACTTACAGCCTCATACTTCGGTCCTGTGTGCAGACGTCTTCCTCACACATCTTGTAACAATCTGGTGCACGGAATAAATTATGTTGATTTTGATACGGATGCAATGTTTCATGGTAGAGAAAATTAAAAGACTGCTGTACGTGATTTGGAAACAACAATGGGTGTCAAAATTGATCCTTGTGGTTTGTTTGTCGATCCTGACTATCTATTTTTAAGTGCAACGCCTGATGGTACCACTGTTGAAACAGGTATTATAGAGATTAAATGTACGTCATCTACATCAAGTATGACGCCAGACGAAGCCATTACAACAAGAAAATGTACATTCTGGAATGTTAACAAGCATTCGAAAGAAATTACAGTCAGTAGAAAACACCACTATTTTTGCCAAGTACAAGGACAACAGCACATTACCGGACCGTACAGCTAATTTCCTGGGTGGACAAAAAAAAGGCATCAATGCTGAGAGAATTGAAAAAGATGATAACTTCTGGGAAACACATGCAAGAAAAACTACATAAATTTTAGATGGACTGCCTTTGCCAAAGCTTGCTGATCCACGAGTTCGGCACTCAATGCCAATAAGAAATCCATCGTACATTTTGAAGGCAATTGAGGAATATCTGAAAAATAAATCAAAGCAAGAAAACCATGCTCCAAAGAAAAGAGCAAGGCGTCAACTTTGAAGCTGCAAGGTCTCGTAAAGCTAGTAAAGTTTATATTGTAGCAACAAATATAGATAAGAAAACGTTCCTAATTACATATGTTACTAGGAAAAAGGTCGTATGGTTTGCGAGACATTCAGTACTAAAATTAGAACTGGATACTCTTGTGTTGAATTTGTTTTGACATCATTGTACATGGCATTTTTACATGATGGGTTTATATCAAGGTAAATTTATGTATTCACCGTGACTGTAGTCTGCAAAGGCTAGTAGTATCTTTCTGAAATTCACAAAAATTACTTACCAAAAATTTATATTTTTCGTTTACAGTTTCATGAAATTCAGTTAGTAATGTTTATGTTGAGTCATCTGTCAGCGGGGTTTCAGTGAAATTACGTACTGTTTTTATGGTAAAAACCTTATTACTTTGTAGTGATAGTATGGAAGATAGTGATCGAATTATCTTGACATTGTTTGTTAATCTTTGTACAGAACTGGTGACATAGCTTTTCAGGATATGCCTCCATACAAAACAGAAAACTATTTTTTTTCCTTAAGACTGTTGTAGGTGATCCGGAATAAAGTGAGCACTCAAAAAGGCCCTGATTAATTTCTATTTTCTGTCAGTTTAAATCTTTCCGCTGCATGTAAACATCAACATTGACACGTGCTTTTATTTACATAGGCTTGTACAATGTTTACATTTACATTACACTGCTCCGATAAATGTTATCTACAATATCTACTCATTAAATGCACGGGTGCTGAATATATGCTATACTCAGTAGTAATCTCAATTATAAATACCTGCGAGTCAACGTCTTATAACACTGGTTTCTCTGTGTCTACTCTAACGGCGCTATTACCGTTACGAATCTCGTAAATGTATAGATAGGCTACTCAGGCTGGCGATCATAAAACATAACAACTTACATTACTAATGACTTCACATAATTTACCAATGATATTCGTAAACAGTCACTTCTAGTACTTTTGAATGTGTTTATCAGAAACCCATATTCATTACACAACGGACAAACAAACTGAATGATGCAATTCGCTTCCAAGCGAAGCTTGGCGAAGCGGCGAAAACCTAACTTTGGCGCCATCTGTCGGTGGAATTTTAAACTACCTCTGTGGCGCGAAGCATTAGCAGCGTCTGCCAACGACAATCGGCTCGATTGCGTCGCTTTGTGCGTGCGCTAATTAAATAAATTTATACAGAACTTAAATAAACATTTTAAAGTACAGGGTGTAAGGAAATTAATAGCCCAAACACCGGGAGGTGATTTCTCACGAAAAATGAAATAGACATTATATAGGACACTTTCAAGAAAAGTTATTATTAAGAACGGAATATGCCTCTGAAAATCGAGTTTGAAAATCGTATTTTGTCAAAATATTAAAAATGGTTAGGAGTTAAATTACGATTCTTTGGGCGGTGTTAAGTATTACTGAGCTCTTAAACATTTAATAATTTCAGCCTTCTAACTATCCAATTTCATGAAAATAATAGCGGTTGCCTCCCTTACATCGCATATAATTACGTTGGCGTTACGTTTTGTGAACATTACATGTTGGCTTTTCAGGCAGTACACCGCGAGGAACAAAAAAAGTCCTCTTGTCGCAAATGCTTAGAAAGCACAGTTTACCGGAAAAACGGACACAACTGTTCCTTGCCAGGTATGTAGGCAAAATGTGCTACATCTGCTAAGAATTGGATTTGTACCATGCTCTCAGGAAAATGCAACCTGTGATGCAATTGTTTAAGCTTGTCGCAAAATGAAGTTGCATAAGCTAAACCTAAAACTGAAACAATACATGAACAGTTGGAAAGTGCATCTACTACTCGCTTACCAACTTCTGCATTTGCTGAAAATGAGAAAGCTTCGCCTGATTCACTTGCAGAAAAGAAAACAGTTACGTGAGTAGAAATTCTTCATCATGTGAAAATGATATTGGTATGTACGCAAATGTTAGCAGTGTAAATGATTTTAAAAAACAACAACTATTGAAGGCACCACCCTCCACGTATTTGTTTCCAACAAAAACAAAACGTAACTTAAAATTTCAACCATCATGGTTAAAGAAATTCTCATGGCTATGTTATTCGCAAAAGTTAGAGTCTGTGTCTTATTTGCTAGTGAAGAAGGGGGTAAAGGGGAACACCAAAGATTGGGTACTCTAGTGTGTAAAGAATACACTAACTGGAAGAATGCTCTTGAAGATTTCACAGCTCACTCCAATACAGCTTACCATAAAAGGCACACAGAGCAGGCGGAAAACTTCTTGAAGGTACTTGATAGTAAAATGCAGTGTGTTGCTGACCAGATAGATACCGGGAGAGCCCGTCAAGCGGCAGAAAACCGTCTAAAATTATTGTCTATTGTTAAAACTATTATTTTTTGTCCCCGAGAAAGTCCCGAAAACCCACAGTGATTCGCTGCCAGCCAATAAAAGGCAGCTAATCACACAGAAAAATCGCTTGCGCAGGCGCTACTAGCGAGGTAGAACAGGCCAACTCAGAGCACAAATAAATGCACCTAGAGAGCAAATTAATCTAGAAATCACCCACTGGCAAACAGACCAGTGGAATAATAAATTATCCCGTGTCACCACTAAAGGTAATAGTCTTTGGCACTTAACAAAAGCGCTTACAAACAAGCGCAACCCTATCCCGCCTCTTCAAGGCACAACAGGCACTACCTACACGCCCCAGCAAAAAGCAAAGGCTGTAGCCAATCACTTAGAAACTGTTTTTATACCGAACATCCAACCCTGCGACCCAGCACATTTGGCTCGCATATATAGGGACTTCCGAGTACAACTTCGCCAGCCTACAGCTGACGAACCTGAATTTACGCATGCCGACGAGGTAAAACGTATAATTAAACGTATGAAGCCCCGCAAAGCACCTAGGTTCGATACCCTACAAGCTATAGTGCTTAAGCAGCTGCCAGAGTCTACACTAGAGGCTCTGGCTAGGTGCATAATTGCAAGTATGACACTTGCGCACTTCCCCACCCCCTGGAAACGTGCCAATGTTATTGTTCTTCCTAAGCCAGGCAAGGACCAGACCTTGCCACAAAATTACCGCCCCATAAACCCCTTAAGTACGCTCTCAAAAGTGCATGAATGTGTTCTGCTATGCGCCGCCTCGACACTCACATTCAAAACGCGAATATTTTTCCTAACGAGCAATTTGGCTTAGAAAAAAACACTCTACAGTTCGTCAGTTAGTCAGACTAACTGAACACATAACTACGACTTTTAACTGGCGTCAATATTCTGTAGCAGTCTTTCTCGATGTAGAGAAAGCATTTGACAGGGTGTTTCATGCTGGACTACTCTATAAAATGTATGAGAAACATTTCCCCGACTGCTATATCAAATTCATTGCCTCCTATTTAAATAGGCGCTCTTTTGCCGTAACTATTGACGGAGCGACCTCATATTTTAAAGAAATTAGGGCAAGAGTACCCCAAGGCAGCATATTAGGCCCTGTACTTTATAATTTATATACTAGCGACATTCCGCGGCCCCCTAATTGGAACATGAACCTAGGTGTATATGCCGAAGATACAGTCATATACACGCGATCCAGAAGTGTCGAGATCGCAACTCGGCGAGTCCAGGTGGCTTATTCTGTACGGCCAAAGTAATGTTGCTTCAAGCGCAAACTGCCTTAGCTTCGAGTTTACTGCGAAAGTGATTCTGTACGGCCAAGTTGCGGTAGAACTCGTTTAATCAGAAGCAGATACGAAGGAAAATACTGAAGCAAATGTGCGCAGGTATCGGAGGTTGCGCAAAGCCCGGAATTAGTTTGTTAAGTAGTTTAATAAGTATTATAAATTATTACATCGGCTGAGACGGTGATATACAGGGTGGCCAAGAATAAGTGTTACAAATTGATAGGGATGGTAGATGTGCATGTTTGGAACATATTTGACTAAGGAACCCATGTCCGGAAATGCATCCTTATACCTGCAATGGTGCACCAAGTAACAGGGGTAGGCAGGCAACCTGGCGACAACAAGCCAGTGAAAACATCTGTTGTGCTGTGTTAAGTACTACCCGCTTTGACGCTCTGTGACTGTACGAGACACCGTGCATGTGTTACACTCGCTACGTTTATTGTCGTAGTTGTAGAGGCTACATGGAAGGCTACACGTTGGCAGAGCTAGCCGATATGCATTTAGTGTATGGTGCAGCAGGCGGCAATGGAAGAGAGGCGGAGAGACAGTATCGTCAGAGGTTTCCTAACCG